>JAOTRA010000008.1:10199187-10218853 GCA_026260255.1 Pseudolaguvia tuberculata | reverse complement strand
CCACTGCCATCTCTCCTAAACATCTCCACGCTTCTACTGGAATGTCATCTGGTCCAACCGCCTTTCCACTCTTCATCGTCTTAATAGCTGCTCTCACTTCTGCCTTACTAATTCTATACACTTCCTGCTTCACCATCTCCAAATCATAGAGCTGTAAATGTTATAATTATATAATAAGTAAAACAACACTAACACTGTTTTGTTTGTCTTTATTTAATGACTTAATCTGTCTAACTAGATTAATTATTATTATTATTCATTCATTCATTCATTCATTCATCTTCTAACACGCTTATTCCCTAATTCAGTGTCCTGCGGGTGCAGTTCGCCAGTCCAACACAGGGCCACACATAGACAGAAAACCACACGCATTCACTCCTATGGGCATTTTTGAAATACCAGTAAAGTAGAGTGGAAGTAAAGAGTTCCTCACGGATCTACATAAAACCTGAACTATTATGAACCTGTGTTGCATTACCTGGTTGGCACAGGCACCTCTGTGAGTCCTGTAAGCAGCACAGCAGGCGAAAGACGAACAAACGCAATAATCGGCTTTTCCAGGAAATCCACTTCCCCCACCAGCACATTAGAGGCCTCTGCCCCTGGAGGAATTTTCTTCATGAAGTTCATGTCCACCTAAGAAGGTAAAAGCATATCCGAGAAAGTATTCCAGTTGCTGCTTCATCATCTGTAACATACTCATACTCTCTCTCTCTCTCTCTCTCTCTCACACTCTCACAATAAATTGATGAATGTTGGAGGCATAGAAGATTACATTTGTGCATATGTAAGTCATTTGCTGGGACTACACCCATCTCGCTTTGACATCGGTCATTAGCAATTAAAATGGTAACAAGAAGATTGGGGGCAGCGTATATGCACATGATTTTTTTATGCACATTATGTGTGAATATTATTAATATTATCTTATCATTGTGTTCTGCAAAGTATTAAATATATGTTGAGCTGATTAGTAGCTGAATGATATTGACATGATGTGAATATATCTCTTAAAAAATTATGTGGCAATTCATATTGTAGACTGATACAGTGCTAAAATTAATTCACTTAATTCATTCATTTTCTATACCCATTTATTCCTTAATTCTGTGTCTATTCTGGAGTCACCAGTCCATCACAGGGCCCCCCACACACACTTGCACTCACTCTGATGGGCAATTGAGAATCACTCATCTTCTTACCCACCCATGCTCTAAGTATCAGAATTACAGAAGCATAGAAAGAAGTCTGGTATAATTCCATAAATGTAAGCTTAATTTAAATACACTATATTGCCAAATGTTTGTGGTCATATGAGCATCACAAACATATGCAAGGTCAAACACCTTATTTAAATTTTTCTTATGGAGCAAGTGCTACTCCTCTAGTAAGACTTTCCAGTCTAGTGTGAAGCAAAGTATTAGTGAGATTATGTCAGATAAGGAGGTCTGGCGTGTGGTCGCCATTTTAAGGTTATCCTAAAGGTGTTAAAATCAGGTAAAATCAGGACTTTGTGCTAAACTACGCCATAGCTGGCGTAGTGGATAGCACGGTCGCCTCACAACATCCCGGGTTCGAGTCCCTTTCTGTGCGAAGTTTACATGTTCTCCCCGTGCTTGCGTGGGTTTCCTCCGGGTACTCTGGTTTCCTCCTACAGTCCAATAAAATGCAGATTAGGTCGATGGGTGATTCTAAATTGTCCATAGGAGTGAATGTGTGTGTGTGAATGGTTGTTTGTCTATGTCTTGCCCTGAGATGGACTGCCAACCCGTCCAGGGTGTATCCCCGCCTCTCGTCCTATGTGTGCTGGGATAGGCGCCAGCAGACCCAAGCGACCCCGAATTAGGGAATAATCGGGTAAGACGATGAATGAAAGGTAAAGTGAAATGAATGTACCAAAGTATTATATTATAAGTGATGCCATTCTGACACAAAATTCATAAAATATATACTGAATGAAACACTTATGGTTTGGGTAAGTTATGGGTTGTTTGTAAACAAGTTTTTAGTTTGTGTAAGAGTCAGAAAAGATTTACATAATAAAAAAAATTCCACTGACTTCTCACTCTGCACTCGTATCTGGGACAAGAAACAGTAATTGACACAGAGAGATAAAACACATGCTGGATGGAAAATGTGTATACATTTAATCACTGATGGGTCATTTTCTAAATCCTAATTGACATAAAATTTCCCAAGATATTCAGGAATGTCCGTCTGCTAGAAATGGAACAAACACATGTGGCTGAACCACACAAGAAAAATTATGGTTGCATTTATAGCTGTTTTAATAGCAACGCCTTTTCTCAAAATTTTAAATTCTTGCAATCATGTGTCAAGTTGTGAAACTGGATTATTTCAGTCAAGCTCTTTTTTTGACAGAAAAAAAGAGCTTGACTGAAACTGAAACTTACTTGACAGAAAGAAATGTAAATATTTATTTATGATATTTATTTGACTTATCTTAGATTACACTATTGACAAAAAAAGACTTATATTATATTGAAGCAAAAAAAAAAATTATATTGAAGCAGAAAATGTGGGATGTAACCCCTGAGGCTTGTGGGGGAGGGGGGTTGATAAGAAAGGGCTAGTGTAAAGCTATCAGATTTTTGCAGGGATGCAAAAAATATCTGCCATGGCGATACTCAATATCAATATAGCCAATATACCCTGAGCATTCTGCTGAAATAAAAGGTTTTGTTGTGACAGAATCTACAGCACGGTCAAATTCTTTCTTCACATATCCCAAGTTAGAAAGGTCAGAGGTCAGTTATGATATAGCAGGAGGGAATTGAAGTAATTACTCAAGGAACTGACAGTGGCAGGCTGACTGTGGAGATGCTTTAGTTATTTTTGTCTTTTTGTGTGTGGGTGAGGCTTGCTATATATTTTTGTTCTGCAAAAGTAAGCTGACAGAAAAGGGTAGGGCAAAAACTAAGCCAGCTCGTTTGTTAACCATGCACTTAGAAAGTGTAGCATTTCGACTGTTGTGTTTTTGCAGGTTTGTGTTTGTTACCTTGCTAAGATCTACAGTGCTGCTGTCTTTGCTGCTGCCTGACTTAACCGATCTGTTTTCTCTCAGTCTGCCTGCATCCACAGAGCCAGAGCGAGATGATGGCGCTGTCAGAGAATGAGAAAAAAAAATTAAAAAAAGGAAAAAAGGGATAGAGAGAAGGAGGAAGAAAACAACAAAAAGACAAATAGAAGATGTGCAGCATTGTATAACCTTTCAACAAGGGGTACATATAATAATTTCTTCCATATTATCAATGGAGACATACTAGACTTTAACAATTTGTGGTATCTCAGATTTACTAGGGAAGTACAATTATGAAACATACAGAATATGCTTAGAACTCCTTATTATCTTATCTTCATGAGTCTTTTTCTTCTCCTTTCGGCTGCTCTTGTTAGCGGTCGCCACAGCGGATTGCTTTTCTCCATACTACCCTCTACCCTCTACATATGCCTCTTTCACCCAAACAACCTGCATGTCTTCCTTCACCAGATCCATAAGCCTCATCCTTGGTCTTCTTCTTTTCCTCCTGCCCGGTACCTCCACCCTCAGCATTCTTCTACCAATATACTGCATGTCCCTCCTCTGCACATGTCCAAAGCATCTCAACCTAGCCTCTCTCACTTTGTCTCCAAAACATCCTACATGCGCCGTCCCTCTAATAAACTAATTTTTAATCCTGTCCATCCTAGTTACTCTGAATGAAAATCTCAACATCTTCAACTCTGACACCTCCAGCTCCTCCTCCTGTCTTTCCTTCAGCTCTTCCTCCTGTCTTTTTGACAACGCCACTGTCTCTAAGCAGGTCACTGTCTCTACACATAGCAGGTTTCAGTACAGTCCTATAAACTTTCCCTTTCACCATTGCAGAAACTCGTTGATCACAAATTACTCCTGCCACTCTTCTCCACTCACTCCACCCTGCCTGCATTCTTCACTTCTCTAACACACTCTCCATTACTTTGCCCTGTTGACCCCAAGTACTTCCACAAACACTACCTCTTCTCCCAGCAACCTTACCACTCCATTGCCGTCCCTCTCATTCACACACATGTACTCTGTCTTACTCCTACTGACTTTCATTACCCTTCTGTCCAGCACATACTTCTCCAGATTCTTCTCAACCTGTTCCCTACTCTCAGCACAAATCACGATATCATGCACAAACATCTTCATCCATGGAGACTCCTGTCAAATCTCATCTGTCAACCTGTCCATCACCTCTACAATGAAGAAAGGGTTCAGATCCATGTTGCAATCCCACCTTCACCTTGAACCAGTCTGACATTCCTACCGCACACCTTACTGCTGTCACACTGTCCACATACATGTCCGGCAGCACCCTTACATATATAATACCACAACTCTCTTGGAATCCTGTCGTACACTTTCTACAGATCCACATACACACAATGCAACTCCTTCTGGCCTTCTCTATACTTCTCTATCAACATTCTCAAAGCAAAGATTGCATCTGTACTCTTCCTTGGCAAGAAACGATACTGTTGCTCAAAGATTACCACCTTTTCCCTCAACCTAGCTTCCACTTCTCTTTCTCATAACTTCGTGGTGTGACTCATCAACTTTATTCCCCTGTAGGTACTCCACGTCTGCACATCTCCCTTATTCTTAATAATCGGTACCAGATCTCATCTTCGTGAGTGTTTTCATAGATCTTCATAGAACGTAGCATTACATTATTCATTCACTGGAATGACACCGCCAAAAAAGCCTGAAACCCATAAAATCATGGTGTGTTGGAATGGAACTGGAGTGTTGTATATAGCTATTTATACTGTTTCCAATAGAACCTGACCCGCAAGGGGGCCTCAGTGAGTACTAATGGGGGTCGTGACATATTGGCCACATTTACACCGCACGTATCAGGTGACTTAATGTGGCACAGATGGGAACTGAATCATGACAGTGTAAGCAGGACCGTATGAATGGGATAAGAATATATATACACTATATATACACATACAGTTGCATATGTATTTCAATATTTCTTTTTTTTTCACCGTAACAAATAGTTCAGATCAGAGTCAAGATTAACAACCATTGGTTAAAGTTTTTTCTTTTCTAACATTCTGTGGCTGAATGGAAACACACCGTTAAATATGATATGGATAAATATAACATTTAATCTTTAACCAATTCATTTGTCCTCCAAAGAAAAGACAGAGTGTCACTGACTTTGCCAGGATTTAAAATTTGCCATTTTGATGAGCCAGACATACTGGACCCAGTTTTGAACCACTGCTGTACAGAATCATTACTCAAACTTAATGAACACCTTTAGGATGGACTGGAACACAGATTGCACCCCAGACCTAATGTCTGATCTCATTACTGCTATTGTGACTGTGTGGAGGTTATTATAGCCAGAAGAGTGAAACTACATCTGGAATAGAATAATGCCCATGGGAAAGTTTACTTCAGAAGCAAACATACACAACAAATCATGTACACACACATGCACACGATCACTGTTGGATACAGAATGAGTTGTATTTTTCAAGGTTGGTAGAGCTTATTAAAACTTATAAAAATAGTTCTAATTTAGTAAATTATATGTCTATGGAGCCAATATGTAAAACATTTATAGATATGATTGGATTAATGTATAAATAGGTTAATGGAAGGATAGATAAATAAATAGATAGGCAAACAGATGGACAAATGGATGGATGGCTGGATGGATGGATTAATTGGATAGATAGATTGCATTAATGTATAACAAGATCGCTGGTTGGCAGGCTGGGTTTAGACCCAATTCCATCTAAGCTCCCAAAAGAGGTGATTCCTGAGGTCATAGATCTACTGCTGAATATTATTAGTTTATAATTGTCATTAGGATATGACCCCAATTATTTTTTTTATGAGACGTCAGTTATTAAACGTCTCATAAAAAACACTACTTACTCTCAAACATCTAGTTAATTACAGTGCGATCTCAAGCCTCCCACTGTCTAAGATACTAAAAAGGTCATATCGCAGTTAAATTTATTCTTATAGAGAAATGCTATATGTGAGGATTTTCGCTCAGAATTTAGATCGCATTACAGTACTGAGGCTGTTTTAAACATGCAGATTTATGCTGATAATTTTCTCTCCCTATAAGTGCAATTGAACCTCAGTGCTTCATTTGAATAGATTACAAAACAGCTTCACAACCTAGTAAATCCTACTAATTTGAGAAACTAACAGCAGGTGTAGTTGATTACAAGTTTTTTGTTACAAAACCCTCAAAAAACAGAGGTATCAATCATTGGACCAAAAGCCTGTGTGCAATCCAGTTCACTGCTCACAATCTTTCAGCATTAGTTAGGAATTTGAGTGTACTTTTTTTGGCAGCAGTCTTTCCTTTCAACGAAACATCTATTATTTGTATAATAATTTTTTTCAAAATATTACCTTAAGGTCAAATGAAAGTCAAATGAAGAAACTTTAGTTCATCAGTTTATAACCTCAAGATTAGATTCTTGCAACACATTAAGTAGTTTTTCTGCACTGCTAATATACAACCTCAAGCTGGTCCAAAACACAGCAGCTCAGTGTTATTATCCCAGTTCTGTCAACATATACTGTATATCACTATACAGAATAAACTTTAAAATCCTTTTAATTCCTTTTATTTAGCACCTTAGTACCTCAGTGAGTGCTTATCCCTCTATAGTCTTTCATGTCCGTTACACTCTCAAAATAAAATGGAATAAAAGAAGTTAGAATAACAGTTTAACACTAAGTATATTTTTTCTGACTAAATTGTTTAACAGGATTTTGGAAGGTGATTGGATGCCTGAGGAATGGAAAAGGAGTCTTCTGGTACCAATTTTTAAGAATAAGGGAGATGTGCAAGCGTGCAGTAACTACAGCGGAATAAAGTTGATGAGTCACACCATGACGTTATTCGAAAGAGTCGTGGAAGCTAGAGTAGTGTGTAGGTTTTATTTGTTATATTATATTTATCATAATCTTTTCTTATTCTGAGCTCAACGTTACCACAGATGGATGGATGGATGGATGGATGGAAATAAAACCATGCTAAATTTAAAAATGAATAAAAAGATGATAATATAATGGGCAAATAGTTTGATTACAAAGATTGAGTAGCTTTATCTCTTTAATTTCATACTATCACTTACACAAATACTTGTCTTTACCACCTTTGAGATCTAGAAGATCCTCCTCCAACTCTTCATCCTCTTCTGGCGGAGACACTACAACCTCAGGGATTTCCAGATGGACCTGTCGGGCTTTATCGGCTGGATCAAAGAGCCGAGAAAATGGTGGGGTGTTCAACGGAGTGGGTACAGGACTGGCCGATGTCACAGGGAGGAGATGATTTAAGAGCATGGAGACCCTCGAATCACTCCTCTGGGACAGGTTGGAAATTGATCCTCCAAGTTTCAATAGAGAGTGACGGGACGTGGACAGTCCCTCACCTGAAAAGATGAAAAAAATGTGGTATGATGAGGGATGATTTAAATGAAAAGGAGCCTTCTGGGAAGTAATAAATAGTGCATAAGCATGCAGTTGAAATATAACGGTCTGTATCAGAAACAGGTAAGGAAGGATAGCAAAACGTTAACAGACACATTCTGATGCTTATCACACAATGCATCATGGTTAAAATGAAAAAATCTGTCTGTGCACAAGAATGCAATAATTAAAATATTATCACCAACATCCAATACTGCTATTACTGGAAGAGTCTAGAGGAAAGCTCTAGAGTCAAGCTTTCATCACACTCCAATCACTCGCCAAGATCTTAAAGTGCAAGCAAAGAGCAGCCTTGTCCGCACCAAGCACCACCAAGTATTCACTGAGTAATACGGTTGGCAGCTCAGGATTCAGAATTTAATTCATGGATAATCACATGAATTAAAGAAGGACTACAACAACTGATTGCAACTGACATGTTTAATTTTTTTCTTTAATACTTTTATTTTATTCATTTATTCTAATACTAAAATGGTTATATTAATTACTTTTATATGAACTTGTGATCTAATGATAAGATTACCATGTACCTTTAATGATAATGATAAGATTGCCATGTACCATTATATATTATCTTATATAATATGAACAAAATTGAATAAAGTAAGTGTATGTGCAGGGCGGCGTGGTGGCATAGTGGATAGCACAGTTGCCTCACAACAAGAAGGTCCCGAGTTCGAATCACGGGCCGGGTATCTTTCTGTGCGGAGTTTGCATGCTCTCCCTGCGCTTGTGTGGTTTCCTCCGTGTACTCCGGTTTCCTCCCACATTCCAAAAACATGCAGATTAGGTTGAATGGTGAGTCTAAATTGTCCATAGGAGTGAATGTGTGTGTAAATAGTTGTTTGTCTGTCTTGCCCTGAGATGGACTGGTGACCCATCCAGAATGTACCCCCGACTCTTGCCCTCTATGTGCTGGGATAGGCACAACAGACCCCTGTGACCCCGAATTCGGGAATAAGCGGGTAAGAAGATGAATGAATTAAGTGTATGTGTCCATTGATTTTAGATATTTTTTAACCAATTACATTTCATAAAACCCACGCAAGCGTGGGGAGAATATGGGAACAGAAAGATTGTGAGACGAACGTGCTATCCACAATTTGATGGTTTATATAATTGCAGTGTGATGATGGTGGTATTTAGAGGTGTATCAGCTGGGTAAGTCCTCACTGAAAGCTCAAGTACCAAATGCACTGCCCACTACTGGTACCACTCATGTTTTGTCATTGGCTGGTTTCTCCCCCTGTGATCAGGAGGTTGCTTGTTAAGTTTGCTTCTGCTGTGTTTTAAAAAAAAACTCTTGGGGTGAATTTTTCTGAAAGTTTATTTGATTTTCTGTTATTCTGAACAGGGCACAGGTGTCTGTAAGTTTGTGTTTGTGTGGGGGTTGTGCGGAGAAAGCTCTCACCGCTGCGCTCCAAAAACAGCGGTTCAGAGTGTTTCTTGCCTATATCAGCGAGCGAGCGTACAGCCAGCGGAAAACGGTTACTCAGCTTCCTTTCATTCTGGTGGTGATGTCGTTTCAGCACAGCCTCTCGCACCTTCAGCCGTAGCGAATTATCCAGTTGCCCTGACGCCACCATACTGTCTATCACCATGTCTGAACACAGGGAAAATAATGTTTAATGCATTTCACAGCAGAAAACTAGCACACACTAGTAGGCATACCAGCTATGTCATCAATGGAGTCTGCCTTCATGTCAAGCAATACAGTGCCACTGAGAATGCAGCTGCGTAGTTCAAAGAGACTGTGCAGGGACAACGTTGCAACGTAAGGTTTACTCCACCTCTCTCCTCCATCCTCCACATCCTCCTCAAACTTCAGCCATCTAAAGAACACACAAACACACAGGAGAAATAGCAATAAGAAGTTTCTGGTTTCAATTCTCAACACAAGCAATATGCAGCTAGGTGTTTAGCCTATCAATTTCTGAACCAGTGAAAACACATTTAATGACTATCATGTGATGACATGAGGGAACCAAGTGGGTTAACTACAGGCCCACCACCCTTATTCCAACTTACAAAACATTGATTTTTGCTACAACAAGACTGAAAACATGAATCTGAATCAGGTGAATTAAAGCTAAAATCAGAAGGGCAGCAGCCTTCGAGGAAGTGACACCTGTGAAGAAAAGTGTTTGCCTGCTGATTAAAACCTAAAACTGCTTCTTCTGTGCCCCTATGCAAGGCCCTTAAACCTCTAAAACACTTAATTGGTTACAACAAAAAGAGAACTCTTTGTTGTTGTTCTGAAAAGGGATGTCTGCCAAACAGCAACCATTTTGTAATTTTATCGGTTATCCAATTAGCCAATCATGTGACATCATGTTGCTTTGTTAATGACAATAAGTTACAAGAAGACGTTCAGATGAACAGCTAAATAGTTTTACTTTACAACAAGAGCAAAGCATCCCACACAAAGTTTTTTTTTTTGTCATAGTAAAATTCCTTGTCAGGTAAGAGTCAAGTAAGAGTCAAGTAAGAGTCATATGGTAACGCTGTAGCTTAGAAGATCCTTGCTCAAGGGCCCAACAGTGGCAGCTCGCCAGTAGTAAGGCTACTACTTCTTGAAGCTTCATGTGCGTCAGAAAGGCTGGATTTCTATTTCGTTGTCTGTGTTAAATTAAAGTAATATTGTTGCTGCCTTGTAGTGAATGTTATTGCTGTAGAGACAATAATTTATTAGAACCAACTTTTGCCCAAACATTCATTCATTCATTTATTCATTCATTCATTCATCTTCTTACCCACTTATTCCCTAATTCGGGGTCACAGGGGTCTACTGGCGCCTATCCCAGCTCACATAGGGCGAGAGGCAGGGAGTACACCCTGAACAGGTCCAGTCCATCTCAGGGCACATATGGACAAACAAACATTCACACACATATTCAAGCCTATGGACAATTTAGAATCACCAATCGACCTAATTTGCATGTTTTTGGACTGTAGGAGGAAACTTGAGTACCTGGAGGAAACCCACACAAGTGCAGGGAGAACATGCAAACTCGGCACAGAAAGATCTCCAGCCCGGGAATTGAACTCGGGACCTTCTTGTTGTAAGGCAATCATGCTATCTTCGACGCCAACGCACTGTGGTCTTATTAACGATATATTTGTTTTACAGCACGTTTTCAATTGACTAATGATAAAGCCTTTATAAAAACAAGCGATACAACTGGAATGTGTATTTAAAATTAGTGGTTCTGAAACTATGGCACAGGGGCGCCAAAGAAGACCCACACCCACATTTGGACTGAACATTTTTTTCTATATACACGGCTGGCCAAAAAAAGTGGTTGGACCACCTTTAGCTTTGATTATGGAATGCATTTCCTGAGACATTGTTCCGATAAGCTTCAGTAAAGTCCGAAAAGCTTGTGCAATGTCACAAGATTTATTTCCATACAGCGTAGCATTCATTTTTCAACAATTTCTTGCAATGAGTTCTTTTTCAGTCAGGAGTTAAGATCAGGACTCTGTGGTAGCCAATCACTTTAGAACAGAGTAAATCTGGACTCATCTTTCATTGCTTCAAGAGTCCAATCCTTAGGGTCCCTAGCAAATTGAAGTCTTTTTTCTGGTTACTCATTTACTCAGTGACTAGTGGTTTTTCTAAGGCTACACAGCAGTTCAGTCCTAATCCCTTGAGTTCCCTTTGCATTGTGTGGGTATGGAAATGCTCTTACTTTCACTATTAAACATAGTTCTAGAGTTTTCCTTTTGTTTTTCCTTAAATTTGATTTCACCAAATCTCATTTCACCCATCACAATTATTCGGGATTTTTTTTAGCCTCATTTCTTCCATGAACTTTATTTGTCCTCAATATTCGTCCCCCAATATAAAGTTTTCAATAATGATGGATGCCAATGATTTGACCCTTCTAAAAATCAACATCTTTTCCACGACTACGGGATGTATATTTCAACATGGTTGTTTAAGAAATGAGAAGTAACTCATTTGACCAGTTGGGGGTAAATAACTTGTTGCCAGCTGAAGGATAATTACCCATGCAGTAATTATCCAATAGGAGGATTTGGCCTATTTGCTTTGTTTTCTGGCCCAGGGAGTGAATGTTTTACTTCTATTATACAAGAGAAAAAAAGTGTCAATATTTCTGTCCTTTGTTTATAGAATTGTTACACATTAGAGAGTGAGCTATTTAACCCAGCCATTAGGGTTGCACAAGCCATTGCATTCTTAGTGCCGGTCCCAAGCCCGGATAAATAGAGGGGGTTGCGTTAGGAAGGGCATCCAGCGAAAAACTGCGACAAATCAAATATGCTGATCACAAATAAGAATCTCGTACCTGGGTTAACGACTGCCACATGTCCTGTTAGCCGACAGGGTGCCAGTGGAAATTGGGCTACTGTTGTCCAAAGGAGGAGAAGGAGCAAAGGAAGACGGGTAGGGATGGTTTTATGTCCAGCAAAGCTTATAAATAAACTTCAGTTAGTTCAGAACGCAGCAGCGCGAGTCCTTAATAGGACCAAAAGATTAGAACATATCACCCCTGTTCTATCCACGCTGCATTGGATCCCGGTGAGATTCCGTATAGATTTTAAAATACTACTTTTAATGTATAAAGCGCTAAATGGTCTTGCACCTCAGTAGCTTAGTGAGCTGGTGTTGCTCTATGTTGCGCCACGCCCACTTTGTTCAAAGGATGCGGGCTGTCAGTCAGTGCCACATGTGAATAAAGTTACAGCAGGGGGCAGAGCGTTTTCATATAATGACCCAAAATTATGGAACAGTCTACCAGTTTATGTCTGAGAATCAGGCACAGTCTATTTAATATATAGTCTATATAATATATATAATATTTAAGTCTAGATTAAAGACCTATTTATTTAGTCAGGCCTTTCAGTGTTAGTACTCTTTAGACACAGGAGCAGACAGAGGGGACTGATACATATTGAGTATTGGTGATCTGATGCTGTTTGGATGCTGTCCTCGACACTCTCACCGATCACGAGTTGTCTTAGGTGGTCGTCTGGTTGCCTTACATATCAGGGATCCCGCATGTCTATGCCTCCCTCTGGTTAGGCTGTGCTAGTTAGTTTGGAGTCCTTTTCTGCGCTAAACTGTATCAGTATCTTATAACGTCAATACCATTTATACAGTATATAACCATTTCTTATCCATCTCTTCCCCCCCCCTTCTGTCAAGGTATACGTGCCGGCCCAGTGCGTTGGATTGGAAGCGTCGTGTATCGGCTTGGTCATCACCTTCCTGCGATGACCTCAGACGTAACCACATTTCAAGCCACAAACTTTTTTCACTCACACATACACACTTATACATTGATTTTTGTTCAACCTGAATGAGGATTGGTTCCCTGTTGAGTCTAGTTCCTCTCAAGTTTTCTTCCTAATACCACTCTAGGGAGTTTTTCCTTGCCACTGTCGCTTCAGCTTGCTCATCAGGGACAAACTCATCATTCATCTGTTTATCATTCATCTGTAAAGCTGCTTTGAGGCAATGACTGTTGTAAAAAGTGCTATACAAATAAAATTTAATTGAATTGAATTTAAAGAGAGGAATGTGAAAGGGCAGATGGTGGTAGATTTTGCTAAAAGGATTGAGATGTCAGTGGTGAACACATATTCTAAGAAGAAGGAAGAGCATAGGGTGACGTAAAGGAGTGGAAGAAGTCGTACACAGGTGTACTATATTTTATGCAGGAGAGGTAACCTGAAAGAGATAGGAGACTGTAAGGTGATGGCAGGGGATAGTGTAGCTAAAAAGCATTGATTGGTTGTCTGTAGGATGGCTTAGGAGGTTCAGAAAAAGAGGAAGAGAGAGAGGACAGAAAAGAGAATAAGATGGTGGAAGCTGAAGGAGGAAGACTGTAGTGTGAGATTTAGGGAGGAGGTCAGTCAGGGTCTTGGTGATGGTGAAGAGTTGAGAATGATTGGGCAATGACTGCCGAAGTGATAGAGACAGCAAGGAATGTACTTGGTGTGACATCTGGAAAGGGAAAGGAAGACAAAGAAACGGTGGTGGAATGAGGAATTGCAGGAAAGTAGAAGGAGAAAGAAGTTGGCGAAACAGAATTTGGATCGACAGAGAGATGAGAAAAGTAGGTAGGCGTATAAGGAAATGGCAAAAGCTAAGGAAAAGGCATATAAGGAGTTGGACACTGAGAAGGGAGAAAGGGATTTGTATCGGTTGGCCAGAGAGAGAAAGACAGAGATGGAAAGGATGTAAGTATAGAGAAGGTCAGAAGGAGTTGCATTGTGTGTTTGTGGATCTGGAGAAAGCGTACAACAAGGTTTCGAAAGAGGAGTTGTGGTATTGTATGAGGAAGTCAGGTGCAGCAAGTAGTATGTGAGGGTGGTGAGTCCTTTCTTGTTTGCAGTGGTGATAGACAGGTTGACAGATGAGGTCAGACGGGAGTCTCTATGGATGATGATGATTGCAGAGGATATTGTGATTTGTGGTGAGAATATGGAGCAGGTTGAGAAGAATCTGGAATGGTGGAGTTATGCGCTGGAAAGAAGAGGAATGAAAGTCAGTAGGAGTAAGACAGACTACATGTGTGTGAATGAGAGGAAAAGCAATGGAGTTGTGAGGTTGCAGAGAGAAGTAGTGGATGTAGAAGGTGGATGAGTTTAAGTAGCTGGGGTCAACGGTGCAAAGTAATGGAGAGTGCGTTAGAGAAGTGAAGAAAAAAGGTGGAGTGGGTGGAGAAGAGTGGCAGGAGTGATATGTGATAGACGAGTTTCTGTAAGAGTGAAAGGGAAGGTTTATAGGACTGTAGTGAGACCAGCAATGTTCTATGGTTTAAAGACAGTGGCATTGTCAAAAAGACAGAAGGAGGAGCTGAAGGTAGAAGATTTTCTTTGGGGGTGACGAGGATGGGCAGGATTAGAAAGTTTATTAGAGGGACGGCGCATGTAGGATGTTTTGGAAATAAGGTGAGAGAGGCCAGGTTGAGATGGTTTGGATATGTGCAGAGGAGAAACATGCAGTATATTGGTAGAAGAATGCTGAGGATAGAGGTGCCGGGCAGGAGGAATAGAAGAAGACCAAAGAGGAGGTTTATGGATGTGGTAATGGAAGATATGCAGGTAGTTGTGGGGAAAGAGGCAGATGTAGCAGACAGGGTAGTGTGGAGAAGAGCGATCTGGTGTGGCGACCCCTAACGGGAGGATAAGAAGAAGAAGAGAGTGAACTATTTCTTTCTTTTGATGATTATAACTGGCAACTAATGAAAAACCCAAATTCAGTATCTCAGAAAATTTGAATATTACTCAAGACCAATACAAAAGAATGTATTTTTGGAAATCTAGGCCAACTGAAAAATATGAACATGAAAAGTATGAGCATGCACAGCACATGTTTGTATAGGCTACAGAACTAGACTGAGAAGTTAATTTGAGTTAATTAGCTGATGAGATTGGGGCACCGGGCACCAGGTGTCTTCAATACTGAACCATTTCACAATATTACAATTTTCTGAATTTGATTCTGAATTTGGGTTTTTATTCTTGTGTCAGTTATAATCATCAGAATTAAAAGAAATAATCAGAAAATAAACATTTCAGTCTGTCTGTAAAGAATGAAGTTTCCCCTATTGAATGGAATTAGGGAAATAAACAAACTTTTTGCAGATATTCTAATTGCATGACCAGCACATGGATATAATATACAGGTTTCAATTTCTGAAATGACAGACATAAAATATTGTCCTTTTCAAGATATTTAATACGGCTGTCCCCACTGTACTGATCAATAAACTCAATGACCTGGGTATCTGTACCTCCACTTGCAGAGGGATTCTGGACTTTCTCACCAATAGACCTCAGTCTGTTAGGTTGGGCAAACAGGTATCCTCAACCCTCATCCTGAACACTGGCATTCCACAGGGCTGCGTTTTAAGTCCACTGGCTTTACCCCCTGTTTACCCGCGACTGTGGTCCTCTGCATAGTACCAATATTTTCATCAAGTATGCAGATGACACCACCATAGTCGGCCAGATCAGCAACAACGATGAATCAGCCTAAAGGGAGGAGATCCAAAGCCTGACATCGTGGTATGCTACCAACAACCAGACTCTCAACGACCCAAAGACTAAAGAGCTCATTGTGGCCTTTTGGTAACACAGCAGCAGGAGACATTCCCCTGTCTACATCAATGAAACTGAGGTAGAGAGGTCTCCAGCTTTAGATTCCTGGGGGTTCACCTCTCTGTGATCTGTCCTGGCACCAGAACACTCAGCTCTGGTTAAGAAAGCACAACAGCGCATGTCCTTTTTGAGGAGTCTAGAAAAAGTTCATCTGTCCCCTGAGATTCAAACGAGCTTCTACCGTTGCATCATCAAGGTCATCCTGACCAACTCAATCACTGTTTGGTACGGAGACTCCACTGTCTATGAACGGAAAGCCCTGCAAAGGGTGGTGAAAAACAACCAGCGCATCAATGCCACCAAACTACCTGCCATCCAGCACCTTCACCGAAAATACATTCTTTTGTATTGGTCTTGGGTAATATTTAAATTTTCTGAGATTTGGGTTTTTTATTAGTTGCCAGTTATAATCATCAAAAGAAAGAAATAGTTCACTCTTCTTCTTCTTCTTCTTCTTCTTCTTCTTCCGGCTGCTCCTGTTAGGGGTCGCCACAGCGGATCGCTCTTCTCTACCCATTACCCTGTCCTCTAAATCTGTCTTTTTCACCCTAACTTTTTTACACCCTGCATATCTTCCTTCACCACATCCATGAACCTCTTCTTTGGTCTTCCGCTTTTCCTCCTGCCCAGCACCTCCATCCTCAGCATTCTTTTGCTGGAGATTAAAGAGTTTGTGATTGTGATGTGAGGAATCTTTGATGATGTTGTGAGCTCTATGCAGACATCTACTGTGGTGAAGGTGCAGGTAGTTTGTTGCCATTGATGCGCTAGGCGGTTTTCACCACCCTTTGAAAGGCTTTCTGTTCACAGACAGTGGAGTCTCCATACCAAACAGTGATGGAGTTGGTCAGGATGCTTTTTGATGAACATTCCCACCAGGATCAGAGCTTTATTCCATCCGCCATCACATTACTGAACTCTGTACTACACCGCAGTAAGAGATTAATTATTTGTTAGATTTGGGCAGCGCATTGGCGTAGTGGTTAGCACAGTCACCTCACAACAAGAAGGTCACAACAAGAGTTTGCATGTTCTCCCCGCACGTGCATGGGTTTCCCCTGGGTACTCTGGTTTCCTTCCACTGTCCAAAAAGCATCTACATTAGGTAGATTGTTGAGTTTAAATTGGCCATAATATCCCAGCCATTAGGGTGGCACAAGCCAAAGCATCCTTAGTGCCGGCGCCAAACCCGGATAAATGGGAGGGTAGCATTAGAAAGGGCATCTAGCATAAAAACGCGCCAAGTTGAATGTGATCCGCTGTGGCGACCACTAACAGGAGTAGCCAAAGGAAAAAATCGTTTGTTTGATTCACCAACATCAAAAGGCTACATTTATCAGAACACCCCCCCCCAGCAGGTGCTAGTACAGAAGACATTAAGAGTCGAAGTACACACACACACACACACACCTGGCAGTCTCTCTCCACTCTGTGTTGCCATGTCGAATGGAAAGTTCATCCAGCTCAGTGAAGAGCTCATGAGGAATGTGTTCCACGTCACTGTCCTCTGTACCCAAAATACACTGCACACGCTGGGATGGGGTGTCTGGGGAAAGTATGAAAAGGGATTAAAGTGTGTGTGTGTGTGTGTGAGAGAGAGAGAGAGAGAGAGAGAGAGAGAGAGAGAGAGAGAGAAAGAATTCTAAATGGATATACATTTAAAATCTATAAGAGTCTCTCCTTACATTGTGAGAAAATGGATATTTTTTTAGTTTATCCGAGATTTCTCCTTTGGGGCATAAACATTTTAAGTCACTAAATTCAACTGTACAGACATGTTTTACTAGTCAAACTTATAAAAGGTTTTACTCTCTAATCGACCAGCTGCTGATAATGTTTAGTCTAGGAGAGAATTTAGACCACTATCAATATTCAAAATCATTTTAAATAGAGTTAAAGACACTTTCTATCCAAAACATGTCACTTCCTACACATCTAAGTGCAAGATCTAAGTCAAGTTGTGCGATTGATTGATTGATTGATTGATTGATTGATTGATTGATTGATTGATTGATTGATTGATTGATTTTGCAAGTTTCTTGTGACTAGTTTTCTTACAATCAATCAATCAAAGGTTTGTTCAAAAGGTAGACCCACCCTGTGCCAGAGAATCTCTCTCCTCTGTGTCCTGATCAGATTCTCCCTGTTTGGTTCTCCGGCGATGGTGCCTGTGTCCTCTGTGTCTACGTCTGTGTCTGTTTTCCTTCCCAAGAGGGATGTGAACGCCCACATATATGGCTCGGTGACCTTGGATTGAGACAGACAAAATTCAAGTAGCAATAATACAGATCTTTTATTTCATGTTCATTTATAACACGGTTTTATACTGGTCAGTGACAGGACACCCAGAAAGCGATTTAAGCCCATCACAAACCACCAATAATACCTTCATCTTTTTCATGTTTGGCTTAAAACACTTCTATTGAGGGTGAAAGAATGAACAGACATCTGGTATGATTTACATAGTTAGTGCCACTTGTCTTGATTGTTTGGTTCAGATAATGAATTCATTTTCCCTTGAATCTGGGACAGGAAGCAGACCAGAGACATGAGGCAGACTGGAGATTCTCCTCTGGGACACATTTCAGCAAAATATAAGAAAAACGTTCCAAAGAATTCCAAAAATAAATATATTAAAATTAATATCTCTTCAAGTTCTTCTTAAAAAAAATACAGCATTTGCATTGAGTCCGGACCAGAGTGATCACAGCAGAAAAGTCAGCTGGAATAAACTTATCTTAGGTATAGTCACACCAAGTGATCAGTAAATGTCACACTAAGGCATAAAGGAGGAAGTAAATAATGAATAAAGTCACCGTTGAAGTTTTGTTTGAATAGCAAGCAAAGCTTGAATAGCAAGAAGTTTTTGTTATCTGACGTTAATCCTAGAGTTGACAAAGAGAGACAATAGGACATGCAGTATATACAGATCATTATTTATTATTATTCCATTACTAATACTATTATGGCAGCGCAGTGGTGTAGTGGATAGCACAGTCACCTCACAACAAGAAGGTCCCGAATTCGAATCCCGGGCTGGGGATCTTTCTGTGCGGAGTTTGCATGTTCTCCCTGCGCTTGCATGGGTTTCCTCTGGGTACTCAGGTTTCCTCCCACAGTCCAAAAACATGCAGATTAGGTCGATTGGTGATTCTAAATTGTCCATATGAGTGAATGTGTGTGTGAATGGTTGTTTGTCTATGTGTTGCCCTGAGATGGACTGGCGACCCTTCCAGGGTGTACCCCCGCCTCTCGCCCTATGTGTGCTGGGATAGGCGCAGCAGACCCCCGCGACCCCGAATACGGGAATAAGCGGGTAAGAAGATGAATGAATGACTAACACTTTTAGACTCCTGAGCAAGGTCTTTAACCATTCAAAAAGATTTATTAACTGCAAGTCACTCTAAATAAGGAAAAAATAAATTAAATAAAACAGCCTGGTTTGAGTATTCTGGCTTTAGCAGTTCAAACCTCTTCTACACTGTTTCTTCTCTCTCTCTGTCTTGTCAATAAAGTCCCAAAAAATCTAGGTAAAATAAATGTACGAATTGAGATTCTTCCCTAACATTGCCAATAAAATGGAGAAGGGGTAGTGTAGTTTTAGACTGCTAATTGGGTTTGATTCCCAGCATCATTAACTAATCTAACTTATCTACTTATCCTCCAGTTGCTCAGTTGTTGCTGGGATCTGAATGAGAGTAAACTTCAGGAAGTTCACAGAGTAAATTTTCACAGAGTAAATTTTGCTATCAAATGTGTGTGTGTGTGTGTGTGTGTGAGTGGTTCTATGAAGATATTTATCTAAAGATATTTATTGTACTTTACCATATGGTGAGCAGGGTATTATACTGTTCTTATAACAAAGTAATGTTTTGAACACCTATTCTAGTTCATCCTTGGAGTGATGTACAGAAAATAAATGTAAATATGTAAATAGATAGATAGATAGATAGATAGATAGATAGATAGATAGATAGATAGATAGATAGATAGATAGATAGATAG
>JAOTRA010000008.1:10159721-10170019 GCA_026260255.1 Pseudolaguvia tuberculata | reverse complement strand
GAACGCGCACAAGCGCAGCCAAGCCCGTGCGCGCGCCGCTGCACACCGGCAGCGCGCTGGAGACGCTCAACAGAGAGCAGGACGTGACAGCACCCTAATGGCTGGGTATTTTTGGCCAATTTAGACTCACCAATCTGCCTAATGTACATGTTTTTGGTCAGTGGGAGAAAACCAAAGTACCCGGAGGAAACCCACACAAGGGAGAACATGCAAACTCCACACAGAAAGACCCCAGACTCGAAGCCGGGACCTTCTTATTGTGAGGCGAGTGTGCTAACCACTACACCACCGCGGCGGCCCTATAAACATACTACAATATGCTTAATGCATAAAATGTAAACAAACCCACAACCATTTACACTGCTTTCATCCAGTGCTGCACTTTTTATCAACTGTAGCCAAGCAAATAATAACTACAAGAGCTAATGACGGCTAAAGAATATTAGTTTTAGTTTTTAAAAATTAGTAGACTACACAAACTCTTGCCTTTGCTTATAAAATGTAGACATTTTCAACTGAATTTGGAATATAATTTCATATTACATGTAATATTATCTGTGCTGCGGTGGTGTAGTGGTTAGCACAGTCACCTAACAACCAGAATGTCCCGGGTTCGATTCCTGGGCAAGGGTTCTTTCTGTGTGGAGTTTGCATGTTCTCCCCATGTCTGTGTGGTTTTTCTCTGGCTACTCTGGTTTTCTCCCACAATCCAGAAACATGTGTACATGTACATGTGATTCTAAATTGATTGGTGATTCTCAAGTGTGTGTATGGTTGTTTGTCTATGTGTGGCCCTGTGATGGACTAACAACCTGTCCAGGATGTACTCTTGCATTTCGCCTTATGTGCGCTGGGTATAGGCTCCAGCAGACTCCTGTGACCCAGAATTAGGGAATAAGCAGATTAGAAGACGAATGAATTGATGAATGTAGTATTATATAGCCTACATTTTAATATTGGTTTCAAAAGAAAAAAAACTGTTAATGTAAAAATGTGTTAAACATTCTTACTAAATTAGTAACTATTATTTATCAACTTAATTTCCTCTTTATATTTTGGTCCCTTTTTACCCAATTTAAATATCAGTATATTCTGCTTTTGGGAAAGGGTTTCCATGGATCCCCTAAAGCAGGTGTATCCAAACTAGTCAGCCAGCAGAAACTTCAGAGATAACAAAATGACCAAACAGTAGGGAGAAAAAAGAAGTGAAGTGAAAAGGAAATGGATTTCATTTTTAATATTCCTTATATCTAAAAACTAATCTAGCATTAAAAAAAAATTCTGTTACAGTACCCCCCCTCCCCATAATGTATACTTTTGCATCTTAAACGTATTCCCTTTATTGCTAGATAAATGTTTGATTACAAGGTTATAATTAGCCTTGTGCTGTAGGGAGCCATCGTAATGTGTCCCCCTTTATACCACTCATACATTGTACTTAAGTAATTTTTTTTTGGTATTTTTTTGGTAGACGTTCTTATCCAAAGCGACTTACATTTGGTCTCTTTTTTACAACTGAGCATTTGTAGGTTAAGGGCCTTGCTCAAGGACCCACAGTAGTTGCTTGGTGGAGGTGGGATTCGAACTCCAGCCTTTTTGGTATTAGTCCAACACCTTAACCACTTCCCACATCATTGGCTTCCCACATCATTGGCTTATGTGTGCATTGTGTGTAGGTTTTCTTCAACATGCTCAATATCTTTATTAGAAAATGATAGTCGATAGTTTGATGCCACTTTTATTATTTTATTTCTTACTATCATAGTTTTTAAGTTATGCAACTATCATACACATATTGAAAAAATTTAAATGCCTCAGAAAATTTAAATCAAAAGTTGGTTTACACTGTGATTGTTTGTGATGTTGCATGTGTTTATAACGGATGCAGTGATGACAAATATGGGTTCAAATTCCATGTATTTAGAGATTGTACAGGTACATAGATAATAATTCCTTCTCATTAGCAATTATTGTCCTTATATTTTAACTCTCTCATCCATCCCAAAACACACTGGCTGAATGTAAGACAATTCACCACCTGGCTAATAACTCATAACAAAGTGTTCAACTACCTTGCAATTGTGTTGGAAACTTCCAATACTTTCTCTGACCAACTTACTTAAACATGTTTGATTTGTTAGAAAATGCCAGAAGCCTGCCCAGCTCCTCATATATACATCAGAGAATGCAGGGAATGGTACAGGCTTAGAATTGCTGGCTTATCATTTCAACCTATGGCCACACTTTATAGATGTCCTACATAATAACCTTTACTGATTTCAAACAATGCAGTGCAACAGGCTTACATTTTAAGCCTGTAGCAAATGCCAAATACTATGGCTGGAGTGTCAGGATTTATTTAGTAGTGGGTAAGCTACAAAAAATGTTGTGGAACCAGGCTATTATCAAGCCATCAAACACTTTCCAGCACTGGAATCAGGCATGTATTGTGCTAAATTCTGCCTACATCCTTTATGAATGTACCTGCACATGTAAAAAAATAACATGGCTGCCTTGTTGTGCCAACTTCTTTTTGTGATCCATCTTTGTTTAATGGTTTCTGGTCTATACCAGGATTATACCATGAATACTTACAAGAAGATATAAGAAAAAAAGAAATATATAGACGGGCGGGGGGAAACTAGAACTAGAAAATCTACAGTTGGTATAACTGTTGATCAATTTTGCAGTACATTTTGATTTTATTTTTGTCAGAATTGAAAATAAATTCTTTCCCTCTAGGAGCTTTCTAGATCAGGATTTACTTACTAATTACAACACATTAAATCTAGCACAAAGCTATGGAAATGGAGCGATGTAAAATAGGAAATAAAAGGCAAATATGATTTACTTATATGATATTTTGTCTAAATTGCCTATATTGTTGTATGGTGATTACATTGTAGACTATTTCAAGCAAACAAAAGGGTGAAATGATTATTTGTGGAGGTAGGCATCCAACCACAGTTCACCAGACTTCTTCAAAGACCTAAAGAGGACATGATTAAAATCTTAATGTTAAAATGACATGAACTGATGAAACTTTTAACAAAATTAATCTCAAACAGTGTCTTTGTAATACTAAATGAACTGCAACGGTAGGTTACGTACTTCTGCTAATTGCTGTAATATGTAAATGTACCTACCTAGTTATGTCACACCAGGATTCCCACAGGCCTTTGACCTTATACTGAATTCCATATTTCACACAGAGTTTTTGTACATGGGGAGCCGCACGACTATAATTATGACGAGGCATTGTGGGGAAGAGACTGACATGGATAAAACAGACATCAGATAGAAGTATTATACAGAAGTATGTTTCTTATATTAACATTAAACCTAAAAACAAACACTAGTTCACTTACTGGTGCTCAATCTGGAAGTTAAGATGGCCACTGAACCAATCGTTGAACGATGAATGCTCAACATTACAAGTAGCTTTCAACTACGCAAAAAGTGCATATTAAATCATGAAGAAAACAGATCATTTGTTGTTCTTATAACTTACATTCATAGTACACGTACTTAAGGAAATATTTAACTAGTTCAACCAACTCCATGGAAAAATACCATCGTTTCTCTCAAACAACTGATATTCTCCCAAACAATCTAAACAAGCCCATCAAAGAGACTGGAAAAATTGTCTAAACTCATTACTTTAGGATTTGTTCTTTTGTACATACTAGTGATAAAAAATAACTATTCAAATGTACCTGTGTCTTTACTAATAAAATTCCTCGGAACTCAATAGCTAAGACTGAATCTGCTAAATTATACTGTCAGAGTGCAAACCTGTTTATAGAGAGGGTTTACGACATGCTTGAGGTGGACGGGCAAAAGTTTCAAATCACATTATTATTATTGGTCATTCATGACTTTGATACTTGATCTTTTGTCGTCCTGGGATAACAGAACGAATTACAAAACAAGCAAGGATACTAAAGGTCAAAAGTGTATTCAGTGTATGTCTACGCTAGCTTTAAAGCACAGTGTGTCATAGTGGAACGACTTTTTAAAAGAAAGATGAAAGATGAGGTCTTTCATACAATAGAGTCCACTTTGCCTGACTGGATTTAGCTGTAAATAAATGGATAGAAGCAAGTTTTTCTGTAGCAAACGATATTGACAAATGTAGTATAAAACTATTTATAAAAACAGTTAATAAAACTATTTCAACAATCTGCAACCTTGAAAGACAAAACGTTGGTGTTAATGTTCTGATTAGAGAAGCTAACAATAATGTCGTGAGTACAGATACTTTTTGACACGTATGCATGCAAAACTTTTGAATTAAACATTCACCTGCATGCTGAGCCAGTCATCGTGTTTTTCATAGTCAATATCCATGGGAATGTGATTCATCTGAGTTACCCACACAAACCAGTGACTCTCTAGAAACCTGACAATCACACCATTAAAAAATTCTGTTATGTGAAGAAACAATAAACAGAATACTAACATGCTGTCTAAATCTAAATTATGGAAGACCTGTGAATTCTTACCTAACAAAAGTTATGAGCAGAACAGAGCCCAGAAGTCCATAATAAGGACTATAAAAATAAAGGTAGCGTGCATAGTAGGACAGATACCATGCAAAATCCTTAAAAAAAAAAAAAGACACAAAAAAAGAAAATTATTTATCTCTGTACATCAGCAAGTGACAATTCAGTTCTATTCTAGACAATTCTTTAACTGTAACACATAGTAATAATACATTGTTGTTTCAACTCACCACCCAATCCCGTTGCATATACATAGTCTGCAAAATGTGCAAGTTGAAGTAAATAGGTAGGAGCAGGGGAGGGCCAACTGGTTATTAAAAAGTGAAAAAGTAGAATGGTTTAGGTAAGGAATGGGTTAAACTATTTAGTAGAATGCATGGTTTTATGGTGGTCTTTAAAATGTCCCAAAAATGACTTACTTAAAAAGAAGTACTTGTGTTGATGATTATATGGCATGTGCTTCACCTTTTTAATCCCATACTGTAATAAAGTAAGAGAAGAAATTATGGACAAACCTATTAGAAATTCTGAATTTTTACAAATGAAATTTGTTCTGAAAAAATCTATTTATTCATAATAATAAATTAGTAATAAATGAATTATATCTTGCCTCAACAGGTAGGATGTTACCCAAAACCAGCATGTTCAACATGTTGACATCAGGGTCTTTACTGACAACATTGGGCTTAGCATGATGCTGAAAGTGGCGATGGTTCCACCAGTTTGCAGAAGCCCCCTGTAAAAACACAAACACACACCCTCATCTTAGTATAATTGTAATTATAATTTAAGGAAAGAGGCAAACAGGAAAGCTTT
This sequence comes from Pseudolaguvia tuberculata, assembly GCA_026260255.1. Lineage (NCBI taxonomy): Eukaryota > Metazoa > Chordata > Actinopteri > Siluriformes > Sisoridae > Pseudolaguvia > Pseudolaguvia tuberculata. Next base: position 10,164,698 of record JAOTRA010000008.1, on the reverse strand, counting down.
TAATATACATCCATGAGTGAAAGTTCATAAATGACATAATTCCATGAGTAATATTAAAGTCTAGCACATATTAGATGTCAAGTAACTGGGCAGGTCTTGTAGTCATGTGTGTGTTATACAACAGTGATCCAGTTGATATGCTCTAGTCATAAGGAACAACAAGAAATGTGGGATATCACAGTTAGAGATACTGTAGCTTTTATATAATGTCACACTCAACACAACCCAGCGTTATACGTTGAATGCTGTTAGATATAACATTAATCAAGAATCAAACAGAAATCTTGTGATGATTTCTCTTTTATACACATTTAAGGTTATGGTTCTTCAGGTCATTTGAGTGTAAACTATTCATATAAAATTTGATTTGTGTAATTTGGCCTTACAATGTATAATTCAAAGAGAATCTGTTCAAAGAACAAATTATCTTCAGAGGTCTATGTCTGGAGTTGTTTTCGGAACAGCATAATAGCCAGCTAGGAAGAATGGTTTGAGCTATTGGTTTATATCATGGTAAATGCTATCTATATGCTACTATCTGTATACCTTTATGTGTCCAATGATGAATTTGTGTAGCAGGTGATCCCAGGTGGAATTTTTAAAGACTGAAAGGTGACCAAAGTCATGCTGAAGCCAGCCAGCTTGAGCCTGCGTGAAAAACCGGAAAAAAATAAACAAATTTTAGATTATGGGAAAAATTATCTTTCTACCTCAGATTGTTTGACTGATAATTCTCTTTAATCCACTATATTTTATCATAAGACATTAGTTTTTCAGAAATTCATTGTATTATCATTCATTCCTTCATCTTCTTACCCCCTTATTCCCGAATACGGGGTCACAGGGGACTGCTGCGCCTATCCCAGCACTCTAGAGCAAGAGGCGGGGGTACACCCTGGATGGGTCGCCAGTCCATCTCAGGGCCACACATAGACAAACAACCATTTACACACATTCACTCCTATGGACAATTTAGAATCCCCAATTCACCTAATCTGCATGTTTTTGGACTGTGGGAGGAAACCGGAGTACCCGGAGGAAACCCGCACAAGCGTGGGGAGAACATGCAAACTCCGCACAGAAAGATTCCTGGCCACCACGCCGCCCTCATTGTATTATTTTTCTAATATTTCTGTGTACCTGTAGTAAGAATGAGAATGTTTTGGGACAAGCTGACAATCGCAACACTTACTCCCTACATGCTAAATTTAGACCTTATTACATGTAAGGACACAACATTTCACCCAACACTTAAATTTAATTAATGGTTATTGTGTATAAAGAAACATGCGAGTTACATGTGGTGTTGCTTCAGCAGAATTTAACTTCCAGTGACCCTCACTTCAAATATTTCATAGGTTCAATAAAAGTATGGTAACTGCTTATTTTGACTGGATAAAATGATTTGTGATAATTAAAATAAAATAAAACTTAACTCAACCTACTTGTGCAGTGGTCAATATGGCAACTACTACAAGTGTATTAATCCATCCATTGCCAAATATCCCCAGAAGTGCTAATGCCAGCACCTCCAGCAGCAAAATGTGACCAAGATGTAAGATAAAAAACAGTGGACTGGTTCGAAACAAGCCCTGTGCTTCCAGCTGCTTACGCAAGGTCCGGAAATCTTCAGTTAAAGCTGCCTGAAAAGAGGCAAGAGGACAAGGACAAGAATTAAGAAGCAGGAAATAATGGACACATTCTAAAGTAATAGTAAAATTATTATTATCATATATGTTTAATATCCTGTCCTAACACTGCATAAAAGATTGTACATGTGGAGATTTCATACTTGATTGTAAATACATGAAAATTATTTATTCATGCATCTTCTTACCCGCTTATCTTGCAAATTAATAACAAGTCATTTAAAATATAAAAAAATCTTCTTGATTGCTTATTTGTTTTAATAGTTATTGAACTTCCACAACAGGGAGAAGGTTTGTGGGCACATTGGTAGTCTCTTAAATTCTATCTAAACAAAACTGCCTAAATGTGATAGAGTGTACAAGTAAACCAGGAGATCATTAATTTCTCTAATATGCAGCTCAATTATCTTCCTGAAACCTTTGGAAAGAACTACTGCTTAATATAAAAGTGCAATAGTTAAAAGAATGTAACGTTTCTTTGTCCAAGCAAAAAAAAAAAAAAAATCTAGGCTAAATTGTACTAACACTAATGAGCAATAGGTGGCAGTAGCTACAGGAACATTATTCTGCCAAGATAAACTCCACCATTATCACACACCAAGCCGAAACCGAGAGAAACCACACCTCATTCACTACCTGCATTATTTTAACGCCGAAGGAAAGATTGTATGGCAACTTTAATAATAATATGTTTTCTATGATTCAGCTTTGATTCCACGAGTTTGTAGCACAGAAGTCTTACAATACTTATCAGGCTATTCTGCTAAAGGAACTTGTTTTAACTCTTTACTTCCTTATGAACTGGTGATTTGGGGAAATATTTGAAATGAGAAGTAACAAGTGGAAACAATCAATAAAATACCTGGTTAACAATGCAAGTGCTTATGTTTTCATTATTCAATCTAGTATTCAATCTATACATATGGCAGCACATAATCTATGTTGCCTCAGAGCAAAAAGACCCAAGTTCAATTCCAGAGCAGGGACCATTCGGTGAGGAATTTGCTTGTTCACCTTTGGCTACAGTTATGTTAGATTGATTGGTATTTCTAAATTGCCCATAAGAGTGTGTCTGTGTGAGGCACTGTGGACTGGCAACCTGCCCAGGTTGAACCCCTCCTGTCTTTCACCCTTCAGAGAGCTGGGATATGGTCCAGAGAACCCCCATGACCTCATGAATAGAAGATTCATCTTCTATATGCATAATAAGAGCATATAGAAGATGAATAAACAATCTATATGCAACAAATCCATATATGCAAGATCCAAAAAGATGCTGGAAGGTTCAGAGGAAGAAGTCTAAAATTCCCTCAAAGCGTGGCCTAAAGGACAGACAATAGCATAGAATACCAACACCTCTTTAGTGTCCACAGAGGTAAACCTTTCTAACGTGCTCCAGAGTGTAAAAGCTCCTATGGGGCTCCAACCCCACCCCAAAAGCATGTTTCCATAACTAGCTAGCTCATTCCCGGCCTGGTATCTACCTCAGGAAACTGAGCTACTGGCACCAAAATATGCTGGAAGTCAGCTATAAGAGGCTGATTCCATTAGTAGACTTTAAGATGTCACTCATGCACATATCCAGAGGATTGGCTTAAGGGGTTAACTTCCCACATTAGACCTTACTAGAGGGGCAGCAATTTACTTTTACGTGGTTCCAGAGACTATTGGGCCTAATGGCAGCAGGTCCAATGTGATATTATTTGGCCTGGTGCATGTAAGACTGTTATAGTGGTGGCTCAAAATCAAGGGTTTTTTGCCAGTGGCAATACACTTTTAATTTGTGTTATTGCCTTTAAACCTTAGATTTATGAAGGATTCCTTGGTTCTTAGTGCAAGGTCCTGGAATGGGGATCTTTGTCATCATTGTCTTAGCAACAAATAGGTTGATGTTAATGTCTTTATTCCAATAACTTATTAAATGAACATAATTCAATAAAATCACATCTTTTTTAAATAATGTTCACAAAGCACATAATAAGTATCCTTAAACATCCTGAACACATGCGCTTTTGCAATAACAACATTCCGGCACTCCTGTTTTGGTATTAAACAAAGATGTTAGAAGTTTATGTTGTGTGTACTTGCATACATACATTTTTGTCGTTGTCTTGACTGGGCTCTGAAGGTGCTAACTCTCCTACAAACAAAGCCTTCATGTACTTTCGAACAAATCTCTGATCCGGATGGAAGGCTGTAAATGCATCCTACACAAAGATACTTTGTTTAGGTGTTTAAAAAAAAGTATACTGTATATATTTAGCTAAATCTAAAAGTTTCAATTATGATTTGAAAAAATAATTAAAGTTGGTAGTAAGGTACCGTTGCATCCTCTCCAGCATAGTGTGCAAGAATTCGACGTCCTCCAGGATGTCTTTTTGTCCACTCAGTCACATTGTACACTTTTCTCTCGATCACCAGCCACTGATCACCCCTGTGACTGTGTTTCTGGATTTCCTCCCAGGTGTACTGTTTGCATGTACCGTTTTCACCTGATCCTAGCTGACCATTCTGTTGTCCTCCTCTGCCCATCTTTCTGTTAATAAACATTTAACAGGAACTCATGCCAAGCAAGTGCGAAAGAACAAAAGTTGGTCACCCCCCCCCCCAAAAAAAATCATCAAAGAGTTTTTATTGGGCCAGTTTGAATTTAATCAAATCCACATTGCAGTATTAATTTATTCATTATAAAGCATCTTAATATCAGTAAATTAATCTTTGGCTTCCCATCATGAAATTTGGTCAAATAAATGCATGTAAACCCAGCAAATTTCTTTAGAAAAATTATTGTTCAAATTAAAACTAAAATGAAATGTATGCATACATTTATATGAATTTAAACTTTATGTGCGCTGGAATAGGTACCAACAGAACCCCCGTGACCCCGAATTAGGGAGTAATTGGTTAAGAAGATGAATGAATATATAACAATGTATACTTTTAAATGAGTTTCCTATGTCATCTAGTTGGAAAAACATCTGAAGAGAATAATCAAGCAGTCAGATGTACTCACTCGTCAGAGTTTCAGGTCGTAGCATGCAAATAATGGTGAATCCCGTGTGATCGTCCGTGATCGGTGTGTGTATTCAGTGTGATGATCGGTGTGTTTATTCCCGGTGCGCGGTTGCACTTTCATACCAACTCTCATCACTGCGCTCCTCTCCTGAGTTCCAAACACATCGTTCGAGCGTTTCTGCTCCAATCCGCGAGCCCCTTGCGGTTTTCTCACCAATCAGCGCGCAGCTCTGCTTTCCAGAGTCTAACGAGTTTATCTCTCTCTCTCTCTCTCTCTCTCTCTCTCTCTCTCTCTCTCTCTCTCTCTCTCTCT
>JAOTRA010000008.1:10123664-10146600 GCA_026260255.1 Pseudolaguvia tuberculata | reverse complement strand
ACACACACACACACACACACACACACACACACACACACACACACACACACACACACACACACACACACATTTCATTTGTTTGATGGGATATTTAGTATGACTGTATATAGTAGTGTTTAATGTGATGATCTTGTTTAGTATGATCTTACATGGTAGTGTTTAGTGTGATGGTATATAGTAGTGTTTAATGTGATTAATTAAAAGTCAGGTGAACAGCAGGTTAATCAATTGGTGTTAGAAATAGCTCATATGAAAAGTTAAAACCCTCAAGCTGTTTAATGTGATGTTTAATGGACTGAAATAAGTCCGTTTCACTGAAAACAGATTTATCATTTGATCACGACAGAAAGGTCACATTTTGGCAAGACAAAAGTTTTGTCTCCTATACAGAAAAGAAACAAATTTACTGCAAATACAAAAATATGTCGGCAAATTTAATAGTGGTGCTGTGAGATCCAAATGTAAAATCTTCTATGACTTCCATGAGCTTGAAGGACTGCATCCATGCAGTAAGGATCCATACAGTTTATTGATGAAGTCATCAGGAATAGCAAAGAAAGCATTCTTGCATGCCTCCCAGAGTTCATCTTCCATGTTTCCTCTTTCATCCTACTCCACATATGCGCAATGATGACCGGGCTGGCCAAACCTGGAGCATCTTGAATGTGGAAATGGATGTATGCAATGGAGCGCCATCCTGCTGCAGAATTTGGTTGTGGAAAGGTAAGATTTCTTGGTATTTTAGACTATTGATGTCTTCTACCCTGCAGATCTCTCACACACCCTTACTGGATGTAAACCAAGACCACCAAACTTTACTGTTTTCTGGGTGAATCTCGGATCCATTCTGGCTCCGGTAGGTCTCCTGCACTGTTTGTGGTGACTGTGGTGTAATTCAGCAGAAGATTCATCTGAAAAAAAATCAACCTTCTGCCACTTGTCCATTGTCTGTTCTTTTAGCAGGTTGTGGGTCTTGGCGAATGCCACACGGTTTTCAATTGTCTTTTGTTTATTGCTGGCTTCTGGGCACTGATTTGACCATGGAGGCCATTTTGAGACAGAATCCGACAAACTGTTCTGTTTGAAATAGGGACTTCAGGTGGAGCACTGCTGCAGTGGAAAATGGGCTGGCTCTGGATTTTTGAGCCAACAAACGGTCCTCTCAAGCAGTTGGCTTGCTGGTTCTGCCTGACCTGGGCTTGTCAAAAATGTCTCCAGTCTCTTCAGTCTGTACTTGACACTAAGACACAATGAAGGTGTCTGCTGCCACATCAGCAGTGGATTTGGTCTTCAGCCACTTTATAATCAACACTTTAGTCTAAGGGTGACTCTTAGGCATGTTTGCAGAGGTCTAGTTGCAGTTGATGGTTCTTTTTATTCATACCTGAGACCTACTTGATCCATTATTAGTCACAGGTGAAGCTCATATGACAAGGCGACAACACTTATGTCTTGCAATAATTGACTCAATGGACTTTACCAAGCTGTGAATATTTTTTACATCGAAACATTATTACAAAAGCTGTTGAGATTAAAATGAGCCATTTCTTATAAATATATTTATATTTCAGCAGTACTTTTGTCAGGGACTGTATTGTAGTATTTAGTGCGATAGTATATAATTGTGTTTAGCGTGATTGTATATGGTAGGGTTTAGCGTGATGTTATATGGTAGGTTTTAGCGTGATGGTATATGGTAGGGTTTAGCGTGATGGTATATGGTTGAATTTAGCGTGATGGTATATGGTAGGGTTTACCGTGATGGTATATGGTAGGGTTTAGCGTGATGGTATATGGTAGGGTTTAGCGTGATTGTATATGGTAGGGTTTAGCGTGATGGTATATGGTAGGGTTTAGCTTGACGGTTTATGGTAGTGTTTAGCGTGACGGTTTATGGTAGTGTTTAGCGCGACGGTTTATGGTAGTGTTTCGGTTTATGGTAGGGTTTAGTGTGATGGTTTATGGTAGTATGATGGTTTATGGTAATGTTTAGTGTGATGGTTTATGGTAGTGTTTAGTGTGGTGGTTTTTAGTAGTGTTTTGTGTGACAGTTTATGGTAGTGTGATGATTTATGGTAGTATGATGGTGTTTAGTATGATGGTTTATGGCCTAGGCAATTTCTTAAAAATAAAAGTAGAGGTGGTTCCACTGAGATAAAACATGGTGCAGTAAATAATATAACTGCAAAATGTCTGACATTGAACTTGACATTATAGTTTGTCCAGCTTTTTGTGACAGCCATTTAATCACAAAGGTTGCCAGATATGTCAGAAAAGCATCCCAGTGTAATTTTTCTGAGTATTCCTTTGACCAAGCAATAAATCGTCTTTCAGTTTTATATATATATATATATATATATATTAACATGTATAAATAATTTATACAATACAAATATATTTATACAATGATAATAATGAATATAATATCATTGTTCTTACTGGTAAAAAATGCCCCAAACTCCAGCAAAGTTTAAAATTACCTTGCCGATGACATCATTGCGGCTTAGCCGGTCCTTGTCCATGACGGTGATAATGATGGTGGTTTCTCTCAGCACATGTGCAGGAACATCGAAGGGGAAGGACTCATTAAAGACAGGATTCAAACAGCGCTTAATAGTAATTGTCTTTTTCTTCTCCACACGCTTGTCTTTGTGCATGAGCCACACCTTCACATAAGGATCTGCAGATTAGAGTATCAGAGAATAAATCTGGCACTTCTGCCACAAACAGTATGAAATATTGTGAAGCTTTGCCTACGCCTCATGGACAGATCAGGTTAATGAAACTGAAATAAAGTACGGTAGTTGTCTGCAAGTGAAACAGCGGTTGGCTATGTTTGAAAGATAATTATTACGGTCTGAAACTGGGGGGTAAATAAGGAATGGTAACAAATTTAAAAAAAAATGTGGATCAAAAACTAGGTCAAGAGAAATCAGGTAATAAATACATTTTGATTACTTTCATAAAACTGACCAATTTACCTGATGTGCCTCCAATATCCATGGCTTTGAGGTTGCGTGCTTTTATAATGTTGACCGTAATAGTGTTGGCAGTAGGATTATAACACAGAGACAGGAGCAGGTCTCCTCGACTTCCCTGCAAATCAATTTCACACATTTTATTCATAATCGCATTTTCAGGACCGCACTGCTGCAGTGATCCTAAACGCGTTGCTTTTATTAAGCTCTTTATTTTCTACTTTAACAATAGAATCAATCTGTAGCATGAAAAAACTCGAATTTATTGTTATTCCATGTCACGCCACTCACACTGCCATCACTGCATGGTTTCAGATCCTTCCAGAAAGTCTGGTGTTGGCCTAGCTCCACTTTGTTTAAAGGAATAGACACTTCTCCTATAGGGTCATTCCTGCTGAAGCGATCATAATCCAGCACCTGCAGATAGAGGGTGCGCTCTCGCACCTTCTCATAGGGGAACCCTGGACATTTAGGTAGAACAGGTCAAATACAAGGCTGAAGAGAAGTTTTGTATAAGAAAATATGCAAATGTCTCCATCCTCCAATATTCCTTTTTAACTCCATCAAACCCAAATAAGTTTCCAAGACATTAATAAAAAATGCATAACCCACAGCAAAATGTGCAGTATCATTGTAAAAACTGTTTTGATCTGACCCCAAGCTCCAGAGATAGTTGGGCATATCTTGCTGAGTTCCAACAGATCGAAAAGCTAAAACAAACCAATGATCCTCAAAGGAAATGAAAAACACTACAGGCATTTTTTTCTAAGACAGAAAAGAGTGAACAAAGTGATTAAGGATTATTTAGACCCTTTGAAGGATTTTTTTCTTCTGCTGTTATTTCTCTTTACTGACAGGGAAATATCTCCAGGCTTTTTAATGTGAGGTACCTAGTCCATCAATTTACTGAACAGGGATAGACAAATCAATATCCAAATTCAATTTACAGAACACACTGTATTTGATAAATGAGATGTCTTGCTGCAAAAAATACTAAATAATGATACAATAAGTAATGAAACATGTACAAAATCTTCACAGATTAAACTATTGGCCTTTATAAGCTGAATGGTATTTATCAACGTTGCCACTAACATATGGAGCTTAAAATATGACCTTTGAATGATTGGCAAGCGTAATTTAACAAAACTGAATATTATGTGGCATTTAAAATAGTATTAAACATTTGAAAAGGTTTGTTTCTGAATTCTTCAACGATTTCAAAATTCATTCAATCATTCATCTTACTCGCTTATTCCATAATTCGTGGTCACACAGGTCCACAGGAGCCTATTCCAACTCACATAGGGCAAGAGGCAGGGGTACACACTGGACAGAGTTTGCCAGTCCTTCGCAGGGCAAACACAACCGAACAACCACTCACAAACACATTGAATCCTATGGGCAATTTTAACTCAACAATCATCCTAATGTACATATTTTTTGTAAGGTGGAAGGAAACTAGAGTACCTGGAGGAAACCCACACACACGTGGGAGAACACGCAAACTCCACATAGAAAGATACCCGACCTGGGACCGACCTAACCCCTATGTCACCGTGCCACCAATAAAGAAAATGTGAAAAAATTTATGTTTTATAGTATAGTCTTGGAAAATGATCACAAACATTCTGATCTCACATTTAACAATGTACTCAATGGTGTTCAGAAAAGTGTGAGGAATACGGGTTAGTGTGCAATGATACAGATTTTTACGGGTAGACCCATTTTTAGTTCATTGCTGTTTATTTTGTTTGTTCAGCTTATTCATTTGTATTTCTACAGTTTATGTAATTTATTCATTAACTCTTTTTTTTTCCTTCAGGTATTTGCAATGCATACTTTTATACAATTAAAGTATACAGCGGTTATGTTTTAAAATATTTCTTCATTTTTGAATCCTAGCTTAAGGTATGCGGTTAATGTGCTTTATCTAGTCTGTTATTTTACATTTTGTGCATCTTATGTTACCAGCAGATTAATCACATTCATTTTTGTCCAAAGTTTGTGTGATAACAAATATATTAATGAGTTTAGTTAAATACTAAAATAAAGTATACAAGCAGACACTTACAATGTGCTAGCTTTTTTTGGTGGTTTCTTATTCAGGATAAGTTTCCTCTTCAGTAGCTTATGAAAAGCGCTAACTTTTATAACTTTAGACGCCTTGGGTCCTCCATCAATCTTATTTGTAAAAGAATAGGACTCTGCTAACCCTGCTGCACCATTATCTGTTAAAATTATAGCATTCAGTGGAATAAAGCTGACAAACATAACGGTGTACATCAACTCCTGTTTTTGGGATGTTCAAAGTTTGTACCGACTTTGGTCCTGCAGGAATGTTGTTTTTGCACCGGCTGTATACTTTAAAGTAAATGTCCATTCAAGTCAACATCCCAGAGTACGCAGATAAGAGCGTACTGCTAGTATTCCCTCAAAACCATGTATAATTCCTTACATGCTGGTACATTTTTGATACTAGTGTAGCTTCCTCAAGAGCCATGATTCTATCACAGCTTGTGCTTCTTCGCCTTAATCCCAGTGAATTATGAGGTTTGACAGGAATGCTTAAAAAATATGACAGGAGTCAAAATGACAAACCTTCAAACAGGAAAGTCTCGTTCCAGTGCGGATTTAGGTTCTTCCGCTTCACTTTGGTCTCCAGTTTGTGCTTTTTGTCAGGCAGAAGGTAGATTTTTACAAAGGGGTCAGAGGTTCCGGAGAAATCTTTCGCAGGCAGATCCTGACCTTTCAGTATTTTGACCGTAAGAGTGGAGTCCTGGAAGCTGTAGCCGACGCTAAACTGAATCCTTCCCAGCTTCTCACTGATTGGACCTTCATGATCCTCATCCGAGCCAGGAGACAGCTGAGGCAATAAAAAAAAAACCACACAGACACACACACAGGCATGCATGCACAGTCATTTATGCAATCAGGGATGTGACGTAAGCAGCAATTACTTTGGTTAGGATAGAGTGTTTTGTAAGAAATACTGTGTAATTAAGGTGGAACTAAAGCAAATGACTCAATCATTGTTTTAAATTGAAAAACAGCAGCGATCGGATCTCTAAATCTGACACTGGTACAATAACATATATAAAACACACACAAACACACACTCTTTAAAGACTATGCACCAATAGATTTTAAAAATGAACAATAGGAAACTTTGGGTTTTAGGTGGACAAATTTAACCTGAGTGAAGACATGAATCACTTGGTCTACAGTTTACAGTCTTACCATAACCATGTCTCCAGTGAGTGAGTTAGCAAGGTCAGAGACAGAGGAGTGTCCATCTGCGTCTGGTGGCTGACCCTTAGGACTGTTTGCTGGCTTGTTGCCTATATTCCTACTGCAAAATGCAAGGTAAAAAAGAAAGAGAGAAAGAAAGACGGAGAAAAAGAGTGAATTTCCATATTCACAAGTTGATTTTGTTTAAACTTTTAACAAAACTAACCAAAAAGATTAAAGCTAGAATTTTTATTATACACAATATACTGTCCTCAAGCTTCACACGGTTCAGACAAGCATGTGATGGACATCAGAACAGGAATTGGGAATAATACAAATGTAATAATAAATAAAAATCGAAACGAAAACATTTCGCACAAACCAAGACCGCATCAAGCACCTGTGTTACATCCTTACACTCACAAACAACCGCTAAATTAATAAAAAGACAAGTAAATTATAAATGCAACCAATAGAAAAACTTTTGTACCACAAACAGGCATTAAACAAAATTGAATCAAGCAAAACACACATCTTTGGATATACAGACAGAATAAAGACTTTACAGTTAAATGTGTTCATTCGTGGAACATGAGTAAATAAAGAGGCGGAACAGACGTTACAAAGAGATGTGCAAACAGCAAACTATAAAGAGACGAGACCTGTCAAACAGTAAGTATGTGTTATTCTCTTACAGCAGGCGTAAAGCTTCTAGAATAAATGTAAACATAAAGTGGGTCTGTTTCTTACAGGACGAGAGAGAAGCCAGGTTTACTTTACAGCGCAGTCTTACCGGACTAGTAAATAGAGCCAAACCCTGCAAAAAATTCCTTGAATGATATAAAACAAAGTAAGTGAAAGAGACAGAAAGAGTTTACGATAGTGTGAGAGGTTGACCCCATATGAAATGATTGGACAGACCAATTGCACAGTAAGAGACAACATTAATGATGAGAAACAGAGAAAGACTTTAACAGAGAAAAAGACACAGGGTGAAAGTGAGACAGACTATTCAAAATAACGCAACAAAACAATAGGTGGACAATTCAGACAGTCACTGCAGGGAAGAGAAAGATTGGAAAAGGAGAAGAGTTCTCTGTCAGTAAAGAGCTACTCCATATTATTAGCATGAGTACAGAATAGAGAGTAAAAAGACAACAAATACACCACTGCTGAGTTATCAGAAGAGCAGAGCTGCGAGAGAAGGAGGAAGAGCAAGAAAGCCTGGAAACACAAGAAACACTTAATAAAGTCAGTCAGGTAAAGAATAAACAAAGGAGAAGAGATCAAACCAAAAACTTATAGCATAGAGAAAGTCAAGCAAAAAGAGTGGAAAACGAGAGAGAAACAAGATTGAAGATTAGTTTGACCAAGAAAAACAAAGGCCAAGAAGAAAAATTTTCTTTACTTAGATTAGAGAGAGAGAGAGACAGGAAAGAAAGAGATAGAGCAAGTACAAAATAGGAACCCAAACAGAGACAAAAACAAGCTACTGTATAAACAAAAGAGTGTCAAAGAGACACTGGAAACAACTAAAACAAAGCAAATGAATAGAGAAAGAGACACAGTTGGGCGGACGAAAAGACAAGCGGGACAGGTGGGACACTACACTCAAGGGACAATGTACAATCTTTAGAATGGTGGGGAGACAAAAAAGAAGAGACATAAAAATCAATTGCATAATTATTGGATCAGATGGTAAGAATTGTCACTTTACCAGATGGACCCCAACAGTCTAAAGAGATCGCGACAGGGCCCAAGTCCACGTTCAGCACAGGGGTGCTGGGACACAACAGGCGGCTCGTTCGGTTTTTGAGTTTCGTCGTAGAAACTCATATACTGTCTGTCTGTCAACACGTTTTAACAATGCTACAAACACCTGATTATTTTCAAATCAAGCATTAATAGATTTCAGGATTTTGTTTATTAATTTCCTTATTCGGGCAATGAAGACACACAGACTTAATCATACCACAGAAAGCAGGCAATGAGAGATGACACTGAAAAAGAAAAGGAAACACACAACACTGAAAGACAACAGAGACAATGAACACAAAGAGCGGTGTAACTGCTCAAGGAAAGGGAGAAGATAGAATAGTCTAACAGATGCCAGATAATATTTGCTATTTAGGTTAATTAGTGTGAAATTAGTTAAGTACATAATGGAGTGCTGCACAGTATGGTGGCTGGAATCATCAGCTGCTAAGTGGTTAGGTGATTTGTTTATTGTTGGTAAAATTGATTTTTTTTTAGACATTGATCTACATCTAATCTGCTTCGAGAGTGATAAAGGTGAATTGAAACAGATATGAGGACAATTAAAGGACAGTGTGAGCTCTTGACAAGCTGACCTTAAAACGAAGGCATAAAATGGAGGAATAGAACGTGAGAAAATAAATCCCTCCTTTTCCTGACACCTTTTTTCTTTGTGAGGGATGTGGCAGAGCAAATCACAAGGAGCTAGAAAATTCAGGGTGCTTAAAGTCTTGTTCATGGTATAGGTTACGATTTTTGTAAGATTGACATTTTAATTGCTTCGAAATGCAAAGCAGATTTTAGAAAAGATATATACTATACGACTAATAAACACTAATGAAATACTAAGCAAACATTTCATTTGAATGAAAATGGAACTTAGATTTGCTCATACAATTTCGAAAAAATCCCCAGAAACTATTAACAGACAAAATGTCTTTTTAATTCTCCAGGATTCATGTCTTAACGAGTTCATTTTAGTAACACCTGATTAGTCCGGGGCATGAAGAGCCAGCAGTAGGGGGCAGAATGATCTAAAATTCACCAGAACACTTCTGTTCATCCCATCACTCCCAGCTCAAAAGTAGGCTGTTGGCATAGCAACCAATGGGTAGAGTGGAGCGTTTGTAAGTAAGTGTGAATAGGCAAGAGGAAGAGTGTGTTCATCTACGTGTGGTGTATGAAGGTTTTGGGAGGATATGGGGTGAAGCAGAAGGCAGACAGTTACAGTACAAACACATTAGACAAAGAGAGGATATATGACAGGTACAGGTGAGAGCCTCGGAAATACACATACACACCTCACACACAGAGAATATAGAAACGCACACAGAGGCAGGCGGCTGGCCATTTGTTGTTCACCGTGACCTGTTATACTATCCTACTGTTACCTGCCCGGTGGGCTGCACCAGCACAGAAGAAGGTAAAGTAGCCAGAACAACCTCAGCTGCAGAGCTGCAGAGAGATGCGAGAGACACAGCCCTCCCTTTCTCCCTCCCTCTATCCATCCGTCCATCCATCCATCCATCCCGTTATCTGCTTTCCAGTTATTCCCATAACATGTCAATGGCAATATTACAGAGCAAACACTCCCACATGATTTCCCCCTGTTTATTCCACACACCAGCTACTATTGAGCAAACACATCTGTCTTTCTCTCGCTCTCTCTCACTCACACCACGTCATTCACACTATTTCACCACTACGCTACACATTTTCACACACACTTATGCTCTACACTGGAGGAACGATGTCCAAAGCTCATTAGAGTGGAAACAGAGAGCATATGAGAGGCTATTACATAACCAACCCACTTCAGCAGGTGTGTATGTGTGTGTGTGTGTATAAATGAAAACATTACTTCTTAAATATATGTACAGGGCATTTGGCACACATTTTCTCCATACTCACACCTATTTATGCACACACACATTAGCTGACCTTTAACAAGGTAATTAAACACAACGGACTGTATACAAATTACGCAAAGGCAATAAACAAGCAGCTAAAGCAACACAGCTGCCTACAATTAAATCTGCTGGGGGGGGGGGGGGAATTTATACCAAATCTTCATTTTATAGAAACCACTTTCTATGATTATTGTGAGACAGAAATTAACTACAATAAACAGCCTCAGCATAAACTTTGGTCCTTATCAGTGGTTCAACAAATATTGTAGAATCCGGTGCCACAGTTTCATACATAACTAAAAGTAAGATATCTGAGCAAAGATTGAATTAAAAATGTTCTTAACGTCGAACTCAAGATTATCTTTCATTTTATCTCATCTTATTAATACACTTAGTCAATTGGCATTTCTTGGAATTGGAATTCTAACAGGAGGTCTGTTGTAGGAACATTCTAACTACACAAAGGAAGAAACAGGCAGGATAGGTAAAACTGGTGTTATCGGATATGGCTAGAGCAATTAATCTGAATTAAAAACGTCAAATAATTATGTAAAATAACTCTCCCTTGTAGAAGGCGGGTTAGAGTGATGGCTAGGTATTCTGCTGGATCATTGAGCAAGGCCTTTAACGCCCATAACTGTGGTTGTATAAAACCTACAACCTACTGAGCCACAAAAGTGAAGTTTCCTCAACTAAAAACTGAGGAAAACAACAACAATTCTATATCTAAAAGTGTGCAATAATAGAGCCTGTACAGGCCCTGTCCGAAATTGCATTAAATGGTAGGCAACACTTAGAATTCAAGACAAGTAGTATGTACAAATCCTTAGTATGCAAATTACACCCCAGTCTTTCTTGTATTAGTCCAACACCTTGACCACTTCAATGTTCATTGTATTAACTTGCAGTAGTTCAACAATATTTAATTGAAACAATTTGACTTTACATTTGCACTGCTGTGACATCATGGGACACATAAGGTAGGAGTTGTGGCTTAGTAGTTAAGGTGTTGGTCTGCTAACCAAACAATTGTGTGTTCACTTCCCAGTACTACCAATCAATCACTGCTGGGCACCCTTTAACCCCCAATTGCTTGGCTGTATAATTTAATTGAATGTAAGTTGCTCTGGGTCAAATGGTAAAAATGTAAATGTCATATGACAATGACAAAAATAAAAATGATAGCTGTAGTACAGTATGACCAAATTTAATTCATACTAACTGTAACCATAATTAAGACTGTACTTATTTAACGGTTTGGAAGTACAAGATTGCATTGCTATAATGCAGTACAAGGCTGCTAGTCTGTATGCATAATAACCGAGTTTCTGATTCTTCACTGTCTATTATGTTGTTGTTTAGTCAGCCTGCAATATAAGTCATGTGCAATTGCGTTTAACCTCACAATGTTAAAATCTATGTTGTTATTAATGTCAGCTTGCCATACAAAATATATGGTTGTGATTTGCCATTTACTGAATGAAAAGAGAAAAGGAAAAAAAACCTTCCTTTTTTTAGGATCATGTCATGGACATGTTCAACAGGAAGTTTCAGGCAACAGACTCTAATAACAATGTCCTGCAGTTGCTTTAGAAATATACTATTCATTGGAGGCTGCTTATAAGCCAAAGAGAGCACTTCAAAGAAATTTACAATAGATATGGAACTGATTTTTTTACTCAACGATATTCAACAAAAACAATTTTATAGAATTGGTCACCTCAAAACAAGTGGCTGGGGATCTTTCTGCGCATGTTCTTCCCTCGCTTGCGTGGGTTTCCTGCCACAGTCTAAATACATGCAGATTAGGTCAATTTGTAATTCTAAATTGTCCATAGGAGTGAATGTGTGTGTGTGGATGGTTGTTTGTCTGTGTGTTGCCCTGCGATAGACTGGCAACCCGTTCAAGGTGTACCCCTGCTTCTCACTCTATGTGAGCTGGGATAGGTAGCAAACCCCATGACCCAGAAATAGGGAAAAGCGTGAAAGAAGATGAATGAATAAATGAATGAATATGATGTAGAAACAACTCTAAATGAGTTAGATGAATACAAGTATACATCATACAACAACAAGATACAATAACCTTACAGAAACAGTTTAGGAGAAAAATAACAAAAATAACTGAGTTGGTCAAATGACATATTTCAAACAAAAAACAAAACAAAAAATATATATTTTACCTCAAGCAAAGTTCTGTAAAACAAAGATGAACTTGCTTTTTGTAGGTTTCTGTCTACACTTGAAAAGGTTGTTTTTTCATTAATAAATAAAGAATATAGAAGCTTGACTGTTCCCACCATCCCCTAACCCACAAGGTCTGCCTTAAGACTTTTCTCTGTTCTGGAAACAAGATGGTGGAATGAACTTTTGATCAATGTCAGAATAGCAGAGTGACTCGCTGTCTTCAAGAGACTACTGAAGAACAAGTTCTTTCCCAAATACCTAGCACTTGACTAATCCATGCATATATGCATCTATTGCCTATACCCGCTTACTCCTAATCAGGGTCCTGATGGAGTGTATCCCAGCTGTAATTGGGTAAAAGACAGTTTGGGTGAAAGACAGATCTATATTCCATCACAGGGCCACATATAGACAAGCAACCACACAGCCTTACTGCTATGGGCAATTTAGTATCAACCTAACATACATGTATTTGAATGTGAGAGGAAACTGGAGAACCCAGAGTAAAACCCACACAAACCTTTATTTTACTTACATTAGAACCAGAAATTCTGAAAGCCATCTATTGAGTTACATATATGTACATAGGCTGTAGCAATTTATTTACATCTCTATTAAAAGCTAAAGGAAGCCATCAAAATACATAGAATTGTAAACTGCATATAAAGTGGAACCTCGCTACTCGCAAACAATTCGTTCCAGGAGGCTATTCGAATGGTGGTTTGTTCGAATGGCGAATCATTTTTTCACATAAGATATCCATTCCGGACCCACAGATGATTGCTTATTTAAACCTATGAAAAACAATAAATATACAGTACTGTACATGAAATACAAAAATACAAATGTAACTATAGACGATATGGTTGATTTCGCCATGCCATTCTGAGTTGCAAGGTCAGAGACACAAGTTCTACTTTCAAACTTTGCAACAAGTTCTTTTTTCAAGTCAACTTTCGTTCTCACGGCATTCCTTTTAGGCTTGGTTGAATCATTAATCTTTTTTGGACCCATGGCTGCACTATTTAAAAAAATAAAACAACAATAATAATAAAATAGCACAAAGTTTTACGGAGGTTGCGTGGATGATGTGTAATGTACGGAAATAGTGATGAGACTCAGCGGAAGTGACCGTGTGGCTTGCCTAGTAATAAAGTTGGACAAATAACGAGTTGTACGAGTAGAGAGGCGGACGAATGGCAGGGTTCCAATGTACTTTTATTTTCATAAAAATGTCTAATGAAAAGCATAGCTTACTTTAATAATGCTGATTAAAATATGTTTGGTTCATGTATTATATTTACACTTACAGCATTAGGCAGAGCGACTTACATTTGGTCTCTTTCACATTACAATTGTGGGTTAAGGGTTGGTCAAGTAGTTGCTTGGTGGAGGTGGGAACCGAACCCCAGTCATTCTGGTATTAGACCAACACCTTAATCACTAGGCTACCACTTCCCACATATTTAGAAATAATAAAGAACAAATTTCTTTGTGGCACAAAGAACCCCATACAATGTCCAAGACAGTTGAAATCTTTTAACGCAGTTTATAAGTTGTAATTCGTTTTTTCAACGAGTCCAGCTTCATGAAACCAGCGGTAGCTTTGTATACAAAAAGTATGATTGACAAAACTATCCTGCCAGCGAGTACAATAATGTCATGACGGAGCTGCATAGTGTGACATCTCATTTGCACCCATGTGCACAAAGACACACACAAATTAACATTTATTCACACACACCATGTCTAGTAGTAGAAAATTCCAATTAAAAAAAAAAGCTTTCCTAAATGGATAACATTGACATATGACATTATAAAGCTGGTTTAGGCTACTGAAAATAATCATGACATAAAGCTGAACTAATGAAGGAGAGAAGAAAAGCAAACAAATGAGAAGAAGAGAGAAAGAGTAAAAGACAGTTACTATAAATGAAAAAGGAAAAAAAAAATCAAGCAATTAGATATAGCTGAATGCAATGATAGCTTACAATAGCAAACAATTTGCAGTCACTTTACCAACCTTCCAATTACTTCATCTAGTTTGTCATGTATGACTGAAGTAAGTGCTGGACAATTCTTTCACTTGTCTTTTTGTAAACCAAAATGTTCATTTGTACAATGTGCATGACTAGTAAAGGTTAATAATTCAGAATTAATAAGCACATGTGTTTTTTATTCATTTGTTGGTTTACGGTTGCTTTCACACCTGCCTTGGTTTAATGTAAAAAAATTCAGTATTTCTTGTGAGACCAAATCTGGTCCACCAAAACAATTAAATGTTTGTTTGTTTCATCTTAGAATTATGTTCTTTATTAGTGAGAACTGGATGTTATAATGGTCCACAGTAAAATCTGTAAAATGTCTTCAATTAATAAAGATTAAAAATATAAAACATTAGAAATAAAAAAATACAAATACCAGATAATTTATTTCACCTTACTGTTTCCACGATCCTGTCTGAATCAAATTTATATCTAGCTGCTACCAAAATTATTCCATGGTAATCCGTTAAACACAAAAAATATATCAAATGTCATAATAATTCCCACAACCTTTCTGTTTTTAGATATATTTAAAATTGGATCTCAACTGGACAGGAAGGCGGACAGATTAAAATAGGAAATATTAAATTGACTACCAGTGCTGAATTCCTTGATTACAGAGCTATATGCTTTGGGTTGGTAGAAAAAAAATGACTACATTGAATATAAAGTTACAAAACACATTCACTAGGCCAAATCTACACTGTGACACCAGCAGAACCTAAACTTCAACAAAGGCTGTGGCCCAATTTGCATATCTCCTTAATATTTAGTAAGCAAAAAACATTTGAGGCATTTAGCAGAATCTCTTATCCAGAGTGACTTACATTATTTATTTATTTTTTTTAAATAACTGTCAAATTTGGGTTCAAGGGTCTTGCTCAGGGGCCCTGCATTAGCCACTTGGCGCTGGGAACCAAACCCTAATCTTACAATTAGCAGTTCAAAAACAGAACCACTACAATGCCATACACAGTATTTGAAACCATTTGGTGAATCCCTGGATGACCAACTACTGTCAACCTGATTTTGCTTAATCTCTTTTTTTATTACATCTGAGTACTTTTTAAATACCAATAGATATTGTTTTTGTATAATCAGCGGCGCTGCATCAAAAAAATATATGTGACACTAATGATACTAAGTAAGGTAAAGTATTATTAATTATCAGGACAAAAAAAGAAGTAGGCGTTGCGGTGGCGTAGTGGTTAGCACTGTCGCCTCACAACAAGAAGGTTCGATTTCTGGGCCTTTCAGTGTGGAGTTTGCATGTTCTCACCGCACTTGCATGGGTTTCCTCCGGGTACTACGGTTTCCATAAACCGTACTTGTACATGTCCATAAACATGTACTTTAGCTTGATTGGTGATTCTAAATTTCGCATAGAAATGAATGTGTGTGAGTGGCTGTTCATCTATGGACTGGCGGCCTGTCCATGGTTTACCCCTGCCTCTTGCCCCGTGCGCGCTGGGATAGGCTCTAGCAGGTCCCCGTGATCCCAAATTATGGAATAAGCGGGTGAGAAGAATGAATAAATGAAAAACAAGTAAATAAATATATATTGGTTCTGCATACAGTTTGTTGGTCACAGAAACCTCATCAGTATAATTGGTATTAGTTTTAAACATCAATATCAGTCAATCTCTACGATAAAATTAAACTAACTTTGTTACAGAGCAAGAACAAAACAAATTCTAAAAGACATCAAGCAGTTTTTTATAACTTGGTTTGCTGTTGCTCTGTAACAAAGTTAGTTGTGGTTTATCTTTATTTGAATAAATCAGCCAAGTTATGACTGTCAGAAACATACTTATACAACGAAATTCCTTGGAGGGTATTATAAATATAATAAAAGTTGTCTAAAATATCCTACTCTTACATGAACCATAGTCAGAAGTGGGCAGTGTGTATAAAAGCTGTATGTATTTCCGTTTTGTTGAATAGACACATTGCTCATAGAGTTCAGTGTAAAGGACAGTACAGGAAACATGAGTCAATCTGAAACTGGAGGCGTGTTAGGTAAGGGATAAAATAAGTCATCAATCCTAAACAAAGTTATGGATAAAAAACATGTCACATTGGGTCGATTGGTGATTCTAAATGGCCTATAGAAGTGAGTGTAAGTGTGGCCCTGTGATCGACTGGCGACCTGCCCACTACTCCTGTCTTTCACTCTTCAGAAAACAGTGCTCCAACAGACCACTGTGAGTGGGTATAGAAGATGATTGAATGAAAAGAGACAAATGAAATAGATATATAAATGCAAATATAGAGAGAAAAACAATATATATATAAATAAACAAATAAAATGATATAAGATGATAAGGTTGTCGCAATATGCTGGCACTGCCTGGCAGTGTTCAAATTGGAATATATTTATTCTGCACAAGTTGGGCCCAGCTGAAAAAAATGGACATTACTGTATATTAAGGTTGCAAAAGTATTTTACTAAAATGTCTGCTAATCTTAGTAAAATAAGCGCTTTTAGCTTTATACTTTTCTTTTTAGTTTGAAAGCAGAGAATTCTGCCATATATGATGGTTTTCTCTTGAGATTGTGTCCCCACACTGTTCTACCCTGTTCGGCATGTAAGTCACTGCAAAATCAATAAGCATAATCATGTAATGCATAACTTAATCCTGCTTAAGCTACTGAGAACTCTGATCCCCTTGTTCTTACTTGAGTTCAGACAGAAAAAAGGAATTACTGTTACCCATCATTGCCATTCAGTTGAAATGTCTCCGGCACTGTTGAAGTTCTTATCCTTTCGGCTGTTCCCGTTAGGGGTTGCCACAGTGGCTCACTCTTCTTCCCCCTATCCTGTGCTTTACATCTGCCTCTTTCACCCTAACTACCTGCATGTCTTCCTTCACCACATCCATAAATTTCCTCTTTGGTCTTCCTCTTTTCCTCCTGCCCTTTTTTTTAAATAGAAAATTGCAATCAAATCAATTTTTATTTCCAAACCAGTCAAAACTGTGATGTTTGAACCACTGAGCTATACAACCAAACTAAAAACTGTTAAACATACAGCAGCTCAGCTATTATTGGTTCTAAAAAGCATGAGGACATTACCTTAGATTCAACTTCACTACACTTACAAGTACAATTACAGAATTTGGCAGACGGCCCTATCCAGAGCGATTGGCCCTATCCAACTGAGCATTGGGGGTTAAAGCATTGCTCAGAGGTGTGTGTGTGCCTGTGTATGTGAACCAGTGTAATGCATCGATTATTTCGTTCTGTCGGTTAAATGATCAAATTGCTTAACATTATACACTCTATTTCACACCATATTAGCATAACGATGATACTATTCTTCTAATGCAGAACGGCCAATAGATCAGCAAAGTGCTTTGGGTGATTATTACCAGAATAACACTGGCGGCCGGCCGGCAGTTAATGATGGCCATAACGTTTCCATTAAGAAAACGAGAGTACATTTTGGAATTGTGAACCTATGAAAAAGTGTTTGTTCTGTAGCTGCAGATTTGCACTTACTAGAGAATTTTGGCCAGACAAAAAAAAAAATGAAGCTGTTTAATCGGCTTGTAGAAGACAAGAAGAGTGCTGTGTGTATTTAATATTAATAGTGTTTCCTTGTCATCGTAAGTGCATAAGGTCACACGAAGAACATTAACACCTGAAGGGGCTCAATAAATTACATGTGCATTTGGTTCAGGTGGCTTAGAGTCTATAAGAGACACCTGATTATTATTCATACATGCACCCACTCATGCCAGTCTCATAAATGTAGTGGTCCCCAACCCCTGGGGCGCGGACTGGCCCGTGGATCAATTGATACTGGGCAGCACAGGAAATCATTAATTTATTATCTGAGTCTGAACAATCTTTTATTTGAAATAATAATAGAAGTCTAAAACATCTAAGAATAAGAAAGCTTTTAACAGACAATATCAGGAGACAGACCTACACAAAGTATGGATTTATAGCGACAGGTGATTCTCACACACCAAAACTCGCTCGGTATAATATATACGGCGACCGGCTCTGTAATGACGCGATGAAGCCTTGTTACTTAAGACTTTATTTATTTATGTTATACACTGGATTCATGTTTATTATTATATTTACAATATAGACAATCTAAGTCAATCTGGATAAAGGAATCTGCAAAATACTGTTAAAGTAAATGAGAGAGAGCGAGAGAGAGAGAGAGAGAGAGAGAGAGAGAGAGAGAAAGATTATTCAAAAGCACACCAGATAGAACAATGTGATATTCTGAGGTATGATTTAAACTATTCGCAAAGACACCTGTCAATCTCAATCAGCTTTATTTACTAGCAAAAACCATCAGCTCATTGTCTACCACGTCTACAAGTTTTTATCATTGTTGTCGGCTAGACTACTGATAAATGCTTTAGTTTTAGATGAAAGCTTATGTAAGAGGTTTGAACGCAGCTGAATAATGAGACCTCTCTCTTTCTCAGAGTCTTCAGTTTAAACAAACACATTGTGTGTGTCTGCACACCTTGCTCCAACACACACACACATGAAGAAGTGGAAGTAAAGGTAAAATAATGAGGCAAAAATAAATAAATAAAAAGATGAAGCATGCAAAAAAAGACAGAATCCAGAATTAGCATAAAAAAGTCCTAGCAGGCATGAAAGAATAAGGCATGGAAGATGAAAGAGGTAGAGAGTAAAGTGAAGCAAATTAGAAAAGAAAAGAAATAAAGAAATAAATGTCAATAAAGCTGACTTGCCACGAGTGAATGCTAAAGAGTGTGATGACGTTTGTGCTGTTGTGAAAAACAAAGCTAAATTGCCCAATGGATGAGTCGCATCCCGCACAGCAACCGGTGGCGTGTGTGAAGACTTATGTGCCTCAGGTAATATTTCATTAGACTGATTAATAAACTTGCTAGCTATTAACATATGACATACAGCCATATATACAACGTTTGGAAATAAACCAGTCACCAGTCACCATCGTCTCGTCTTTGATACTAGTTAAAAGTTGCTTGAGTTAAAAAGAGTGAAGTGAAGATGACAGCATTTAAACGAGTAAAAGTCGTTGCACCCTGTACACAGCGCACACGCCTCTTTCTTTAAAAAATCATCTGCTTCAGTAGTAAGAATTTTGAGTGGTGTTTTCACAATTCAGAACTACTGTACGGGCTGAAGCCTGAACGGCGAACTTGTTGAAACCTATTGTATGATGCCTTCAATGTCAGCAAGCACCTTTATCATACTTGTATAAACCTTAGACATACTGGTGGGCTTCCTAAAGTTTTTAGGCTTTGGTGTGAATAAAAACCTTTAGGTTAATTAGAGATAGCGATATCCATTCTATTATATGAAGAAGTTATGTACTTGCAGGGCCAGAGCACTGAATCTGTCAAGCGCTCGCTCTTGTATGTAAAAAAAAAAAAATAGAGCTTCTGCCATTTTTGACGTTAGAATGATAAGAACTCGTACCAAGGACAAAAATTTAAGTTTGCTGAGACTCGCATTAAACATCATATAAAAAACAAATGAAAATCAGTTTGAGCAACGCTTATCAAGTCAAAGAAAATACAGGTCAATATTTGGCTCATTTTCAAGTCCTTAATGTACATAAAGCTTGAATATCTATTTCCTCCAATTACAAAAAACAATGATCATGTCACTTCACTGCAAACCTAAATATAAATGAAACATTCATCTTCATATACAGTAGTACACATTAATTTTTTTCTCACTATTAGGATAGTTCTTACTGTAATAATAGCAAAAAACTACATGTTTCTCATTTCCTGAAATATTTTCTAAACCTCATGAAGCTGGGTTCCAGAGTCCAAACTATGTGTGGAAGTACCTATATCCAGTTGGTACCTTTCTACCTCCCGCACAAGCTCAGCCTCTTTACCTGCACCCACACTTCTCCTTTTAGCCTTAGAGACGATTTAAAAGTTGGTCCGGTTCCAGAATAATTGTACATGTACCGAATGTCAAAAAAGCCACTGGTTTCTTTCAAAACAGCGTGGGTTGGTTAAGTGCATGTAAAAGCCTCTCGGTTGCCAGCGTGATCTTTTCAACTGTTCAAAATATACCTAATATGCTTTGTACAAAACAAACTCAATGAAAGGCAATTCTTTCTGTTAATTTGCCATCTTGCACACCCACACACAATCCAGCACCCACATCATACTCCGACAAAACCTGTCATGCACACATGCATATACTCACATGCACACATGCACACACCAATACAAGACAGTACCTCTTTTCAGCAGGGGTTTCTTGACTGGGTGGTACCTCCTGTAGATCAGGGAGATTGGCAAAGTCATCCTGCTCAGCTACTCCGATTGCCAGAGATAGAACCACCATCTTCCCTTCCCTTCAGCCAGGCAAACGTAATAGGATAGGAAAAACAGTGGAGGAATATTGTATTTGAAAAAAAAAAAAAAACAGGAAATAAAAAGATTATCAAAAGAGGTAGCATGATAATCATCAAAACAGCACGGCCGGGATTACTACAGCGCAGGAGTACACCACGCTCCCAAAGCAACAGCACAGAATCCATCTTTGGCAATGCAAAACTACAATTTTGCCAAACTCTGAGTGAATATTGCATCCCATCCTTTGCTTTGTGTAATATTAAGGGAAATAACGCTGACTTTTTTTGCAACCAAAATCATTTTATTCAATATAAACAATTTTAATTTCTTCATTGCACCATTTTCGTCCGTCAGTCTCCCCCTACTCTCTTGCCTCCCCTTAACCCCTCCCGGCAGAGTGCAGAATTAATTGTGCCTCAGTAGAAAGATCTGGACTAATTGTTTCTATTTAAGAGTCAGGCCAGACCAAGGTGCCTGGAGTTTTCTGGGCCATCGTGTTTTCTATCTTCATTATCACTTCATAGTTTTCCTTTATCCAATCCATAATTGGATCTTTTTTTTCCCTTTTCAGTCCTCTCAGCTTGTCGTTCTCGTAATCCCTACAACAGCTTTTCCAATTTTTTCCCCATTATCTGTTCCTGTGGCTCGTCCACTCTACTTTCTGAACATAAGCCTACTCACCTCCCAAACATTTAAGCTATCCTTATGACATTTATCCTCTGCCTCCCTTTCTCTCTCTCACTCTTTCTCTCTCCCCTGCTTGCTCTATATAATAAATTGCATTCTGTCTTCCTAAAAAAAATATAAAAAACACGTCTATTTTCATGTCTGGCTCATGCTCTCCTGGGCAATCCTCTATTGTGACACTCGCTGCCTATTTTTACCTTCCATCTCATAATGGCCATATAAAAGTGACAGGTTCCGGAGAAGGAGCTAGAAACATATCACAGCATTCCACTACAAACACCTGCATGGAGTGTAGACAAGCCAGCATTGGGAGTTTTTAGTCTCAGTACAGATAGACAGAGTGTTCTAATAGGCTGTTAACAATGGCAACACTTCACACTGATTACAGCACAAAAACCCTCAATAATCCTTGTTTGTCTGGTCCTCTCTCTGTCTCTCTGTCAGTTTCCCAAACAGGTTGTGAATGTAAGTCTCCTCCTTGTTTGGACAGCTGCGCTTGACTGTGGCAAGGAAAGATTTTTAAAATAAATGAGCTGCTCTCTTTCCAGCAGCCTGCGCTTGAAATGCCACCTACACATAATACACATGATCAATCTTATGTCGTGGGGCCATTGTTGGCAAAGGCGTATTGTCATTCACATTCTATTAATAAACAAATTACCAATAATCACTGTCACTGTTTAAGGTTGGGTTTTTCCATTCTCATCACTCTTTAAAATATGTAGCACTAATATTTAAATCGCCCCCCCCCTCTTTCTTTCTCTGTGCCTGCATTTACTATTTTTTAAGGGTGTAATGAGGCTGAAGTCAGTAGATTAACCCCTGTATCTTACACATAAACAAACAAACACACACACAGCATATACAATTACACATTCATACATGGGAACGACAGTACACAACAAAACATAATATAAACAACAAAATACAGTGAGAAGTGAGAAATAAAAGGAAAAAAAAAGAGCACATTTAATAAATAAACTTTGTCCCGTTAATTAGAGGATTCCAGTAAAAAAATACAATTACGATATTAAATGTTTATATGTATTATATCATTAAATCATTAACATTTCATTTCATTCATTCATTCAGCTTCCTGCACGCTTATTCCTGAATTCGGAGTCACGGGGGTCTGCTGGTTATCCCAGCGCAATTAGGGCAAGAGACAGGGGTACACCCTGGACGGGTCGCCAGTCCATCGCAGGGCAACACAAACAGACAAACAACCACACACACACATTCACGCCTATGGACAATTTAGAATCACCAGTCAACCTAATCTGCATGTTTTTGGACTGTGGAAGTCCTCCTCGTACCCGGAGGAAAACCCACGCAAGCACCCGGAGAACATGCAAACTCCGCACAAAAAGATCCGCAGACCTGGAATCGAACTTGGGACCTTCTTGTTGTGAGACGACTGTGCCCATATAGAACCCTACCAATATTGTTATTTTTGTTATTGTTTAAAAAAATAGTCTAGATTCAGACAGAAGAAGAAAAAAAGGTTTAAAGTGGATTTGTCATATTTTTGTAAAATGAATTTAAACACAAGACAGCAGCTTATACCTAACTTTGGATTTTCATTCATTCAAGTCTGTATGCATGCATTGTGGGTGGTGAAGGCTATCTTGCGAATTCATTCATTCATTCATCTTCTTACCCGTTTATTCCCGAATCCGGGGTCACGGGGGTCTGCTGCGCCTATCCCAGCATTCCCAGGTTACCAGCCCATCACAGGGAAACACATAGACAAACAACCATTCACACACACATTCACTCCTATGGACAATTTACAATCA
>JAOTRA010000008.1:10044340-10086260 GCA_026260255.1 Pseudolaguvia tuberculata | reverse complement strand
TATATAAAATTTTTTTTATATATATAGGAGGGGATTTTTTTTTTTTTTTTTTAAAGAAGTCCCCAAAGGAAACATTGCTTGAGACTTTTGTGCCGCATATGGACTGATCCCAGGAATAAACCGGTACTAATCTTGGAGTTGACAAAGAGAGGGAATCCCAAGCCTGCGACCTAGGGTGTCTGCACAGCGTGATCAAACGCGGCTGTGTTTAGTCCTGTGCAGCGTGGAGCAGGTATTTTTGCCTGCTGTCAAAAAGGAAGTTTAAGAAATGAGAAGAAATGATTGCACCAGTTGGGGTTAAATAACTTATTGCCAGCGGATATATAATTACCCATGAGGTAATTTTCCAATAGGGAGGCTATTGTTCCTATTTGCTAAATCCTGAGACTTTTTTGTGGCCAGGCAGTATATCTTGTTGTGAGGAGACTGTGCTAACTACTACGCCAATGCACGGGCTAAATATCAAAATTTATAAATATTTTAAATGACATTTTAAACTATGTACATTATGTAAACTGTGTTCAAATACAACAAATAAAAAGGTGAAGCATTTGCTCAGCTCAGGCATCAATTGTTTCCTGAACAGCAAGTTGTAAAAGAAATAAGAAATGTACAACATACAAACTTTACTTGTCTGCCAGGTGTGGACGTGGAGCAGGCCAGAAGAGTGGAGGAGAGAGTGATGCTGCAGGATGCCGTGGCTGTTTTAGCAGGAAGTGGCTCTCTGTTACCACATCCTAACACCAAGGCAACGCCACTGCATGTAGCCGCAGCTAAAGGCTACATCGAAGTGCTCAAGTGAGTGTAGGCCATGGCATGGTTACCCAGCATACAGATTTTTTACAGGCGTGTGTGTGTGTGTGTGTGTGTGTGTGTGACAGAGTGGTACTGAAGTGTAAGGTGGATGTGAACAGTAGGGACTGTGATGGTTGGACAGCTTTGCATGCTGCTGCTCACTGGGGGCAGGAGGAGGCGTGCAGTCTCCTTGTGGATTATATGTGTGACATGAATGCTGTCAATAATGTAGTAAGTGTAGCCAAACTCTCTTTTTTTCCTTAATTATTTCCACTAGAACACATATTAAGATATTTTTTCTATTCCCTAGGGTCAAACCCCTCTGGATGTTTCAGATGAGAATCTAGTGGAAAAGTTGGAGGAGCTGCAAAAGAAGCAAAATGCAGTAAGTATATGTGTGTGTACTGTATGTGTAAGTGTCTGTTCTGGCTGTGTGGTATGCTATCTTATCACCTTACTCTGGTGTATGTTCAAAGAGCACTTTCACTCTTTTAAGAAAAGGTTATCTGTAATGGAACGCTCTATGAAAGCCAGCAGTTTGTTATAACATGCATACACACGCACACAGAGCACAAGTTATTGTAAGTTATTGCAGCGCAGCACTCCGCAAGCCAGGAGCCATATAAGGACCTGACATAATAGTGTGTCCTCCTGTGTTTATTGTATTACCTTGTGCTATGCCCTGGTAGTTAATTCCATAAACTGTAAAGCGGAGTTTTGTAAGCTTATACGGGTTACGGGGTAAGATGGGATACAGGTATTTCAGCAGGTTTTTTATTGCTGTTTTCTCCTCCCGTCATGTGTAAATCATCAGATGCGTACCGAGAAACAGAAGATCAACATGCCTGTTATTGAAACCAGCCCGCCTATATCTATGGCACCAGTCCGTCCTCGCAGGTAACCCATCACACACGCGCGCACACACACACAGTGTGACTCGGATGCATGTTATTTTATCCACTGGCTCTGGCCTCACAAAAGGACACATTTAATTTGCATGTGTAAACGAAAATCTAATGACGAGTTGTAAGGGTTTACAGACACTTTTGGAAGGATAGGTTAACTGGAAGCTAGCATATTAGGGAGTGTGTGCGTGCGTGCGTGCGTGCGTGCGTGCGTGCGTGCGTGCGTGCGTGCGTGTGTGTGGAATGCTCAATGCTTTAAAGGTCATTTATTCTATATGAGTATGATTACTTTTAAAGTAATAATTGTCTATAGTAGTTTAAGCACATATTCCTGAAGGTATTGGAACTCCAATCTGAATTCTATACATATGCACAAACAATGCAAAAAAAACAACAAAGTACTAATTTTTTTGGGAGTAATTCTGAGCACCAAATCTGAAATTGGGGCGCCAATACCTGTCCCACCGCAGCCAAACTGCCTGTGCACTCATTGGCTTCACCTGTTGCTCTCACCGATTGGCTGGTTTGCATGTCACTTGTACTTGGCCGGCTTTGTTGGCCCGCCCCTGCAGGACGTCCATCTCTCGTATGAGCAGCAAGGAGAAGATCACGTTGCACGAGAGAGAGAAGCACCCGCCACCCGCTCTCCAGACTTCACCCACGGAGGAAGAGGAGGACGAGCCAAACAGCCAGAATCGTCCAGGTGCACCAGCCAAAGCCTCCAGCAGCTCCAGCTCAGAGGAAGAAAGTGAATCAGAGAGTGATGCTGAGTCGGGTAAACGCTGCACACAGGATAAAAGCTAAATAAACACTCCATATTCATCAGCCACATCAAAATAAAATTGTGATTTTTGTATATCCTTCCTTCACTTATCTTCTTATCTTATTCCCTAACTCGGGGAGGCAAGGGAACACCCTCGGCGGGTCGCCTGTCCATCACATGGCAACACATAGACAAACAACTGCTCTCACACATTCACTCTTATGGACAATTTTAAATCACCAATCAACCTAATCTGCATGTTTTTGGACTGTGGGAGGAAAATGGAGTACCCGGAAGAAACGCACAAGCGCGAGGAGAACATGCAAACTCCGCACAAACATCCCTTGCCAAAAAATCGAACCCGGGACCTTCTTGTTGTGAAGTGACTGTGCTAATCACTATGCCATTGCACCACCCATTTTTGTATATCAAAAACACTTCATTTCTTTCAGAGGATCTGACACATGTGTTTCTACCTGTTCTCCATCTTGCTGCCTGTTTTTACAGTTTTATCTTTCCTCATCTTTCTACCTGTTCTAATTGTGTTTTCACCTGGTCCTCTAATCTTACTTTTTCTGGTGTCCTACAAGCCTTCTGGCTATTTTTCTCCTTGTGTGCCCCCTGTTTTTCCTGGTATTGTCTGGTTCTTTCTGCCTGTTTGTTCTCAGTGTTTTTCCTGTATTTCTATAAGTTTCCTATGGCATGCACATAGTGAGCATACTTTCTAAACTGTGTTTCTAAACAATAAATAAAAAGGAACAAGGTGTCCAATAAATGCTTTCTCTCTACCTTTGAGTGCAAATTTGAGAAAAGATTCACACTCTGTGTTTTTGGTTATTGGTCTGTTCCAGAAAAGGCAAAAACCAGGGAAATGATCAACAACTTGAACAACAAGCGCAACAGTTCAGCTCCAGGAATGACTACAGCCAGCAGCACAACAAACCAAATGAAAAAGGTGCATTATAATTACACAAACGCCACTGCAGCACATCAGAAACTAACATGTGTGCATATGAGTTTTATGCATGCATATTGATTTAAAGTTTTAATAAAAAATTGTTTTCTAATAAATTGCAAACAATACGATTTCATGGTACTGTTAGGATGAATAGAGAATAGGAAATCTATATAGATTAAATATGGTATACACCTTCAAACAGTGTCATGTACTTTTAAAGAACAGACATGCTTTGATTTATGGTATCTACGTTTAAGACGGTCCATTAGAGTTTCAGGTTTTACCGCTAATGGTAAGGTTGAACCATGTGTTTGGTTTGTGCACGTATGTGTGTGCGCACACATAGCCGGAGCCGACACGACCTGCAGTAAGTGAAGCTCCGGGTTCATGGAGGACGTCTCTGCGGAAGGCAGGCAGCTCTGTAACTCTGGGGTCATCAGGCATGGCTGAGGCACCCACAGACAACCCACGGGCCACCGAGAACACCTCCAGCATTGGGATGTCCCGTTCAGCTTCCAGTCCCAGACTTAGCTCTGATGCTGACACCAAGGTAACACCAGGCACTCGCACTAGCTCACCTATGCTGTTTCATTGTTTGATCAAGTTCCCAGCTGGCTGAGAAATCCTCCAGAATTAAATCCTAAAATGTTTTCTAGAATTCATTCATTTTTTTTTTTTGTTCGCTCATTAGACATAGACATAGACAAACAACCATTTACAAACACATTCACTGCTATGGACAATTTATGAATCACCAATCGACCTAATGTTTTTTCGACTGTGGGAATAAACCCTTGCAAGCGCGGGAGAACATGCAAACTCTGCACAGAAACATCCCCGACCCAGGAATCGAACCCGGGACTTTCTTGTTGTATAGTGTTATCCACTATAGAATTATTTAAAAAATTCTTAGACAAATGAAATGTTTTGATGATATTTGGAATCTTGTTTGATGCTTTAGCAATGCAAAGCGGTACCTGCTTCATATCCTGTTGCGTCACTCTAAAGGAATTTATTTCGCCACCTATTTAAACACTTAAATGCTCTGCTTCCTGTATGCAGGAGCCCAGGTTAGCACGAGTGCAGCCCACTCCGTCCAGACGCCTGTTCAGCATTGGAGACAGCAGCACCAGTAACACAGCAGACAACTCTAGCAGGTGTGTGTTTTACAAAAAAATCTTTCAAGTTGTTGTTATTATTATTATTATTATTATTATTATTATTATTATTAACGTGACTTTAAAAGGTGTTATCTGAATTGTGTGCAGCTGGTTGAGCAGGAGTTCCTCATACACCCGGAGGCTGAATAGCCAGTCAGGCAGCGAGCCGGCAGCACAGAACCCATCTTTACCTCGCAGGTTAGTCTTACACACACACACACACACACACACACACACACACACACACCTAAAGAATGCATATGATCTGCCTTTAACTGTCTATATGAATCTAGCTCATCTTATGGAAGGAAACTTGATGACCCTTCAGTGGCCTCTGTTGCAACACAGGGAACATCTGGACTCAGTCGCCTCAACAATATAGTGGCTCAGAGGTGTGTTTGTCATTATTATGGCTCATATTAGCCATATTGGCCAGTTACTTGTGTGCAAGACTTTAACAGTTACATTTAATGTCCACCACTATGGTTATGTGTAACAATTATACAAAGAATAACAGTGCATCATACTTAGGAGTACCTTAAAGGGTTTGTCTGCACCCCTGGTCTCATTGTTAGGCTCATTATAAGTGGTCTCTCCAGATCTTCTGCTTTTTGACACATCCCCGTCCAGTTCCCTGCACTGTGAGTCTTATTTAACCCCAGTTGGTAGGTGAATTCCTAAGCACTATTTCTGCCGATTTATTTCA
Organism: Pseudolaguvia tuberculata; assembly: GCA_026260255.1. Classification (NCBI taxonomy): domain Eukaryota; kingdom Metazoa; phylum Chordata; class Actinopteri; order Siluriformes; family Sisoridae; genus Pseudolaguvia; species Pseudolaguvia tuberculata. The sequence goes on along the minus strand of JAOTRA010000008.1, from coordinate 10,080,973 downwards.
AACTAAAATAAGCTGTGTGAAGGCGGCACTGTGGCATAGTGGTTAGCACGGTCGCCTCACAACAAGCTGGGTTCCTAGCTTTCTGTGCGGAGTTTGTATGTTCTCCCCGCTCTTGCGTGGGTTTCCTCCGGATACTCCCACAGTCCAAAAACAGGATCACCAATCAACATTAGGTGTGTGAATGGTTGTGTGTTGCCCTATGATGGACTGGTGGTCTGTCCAGGATCCCCTTCCTCTCGCCTTATGTGCGCTGGAATAGGCTCCAGCAGACCCCGATTTAGGGAATAAGCGGGTAAGAATGAATGAATGAATGAATTAATAAACTGTGAGGTTCTAACATGGAAAGAATGCAAGAATGAGCTGCTTTTAGATGAAGTGTTCAGTATTCTGTCCAAATAACCTTGTAGGAAAATCTTTGTTACTTTTTTTTCTTCCATTTGATTAGCACACAAAACTGATAAAGTGGCTTGTTCTACTGTCTGTTCTTCTTCAAAACAACCGAAAAGCAGGATACTTCCGTTCATCAGTTTATGTATGTTGCTCTAACAAAGGGCAGCTGTTTACTTTATGATGTAAATGTCAGTACAGCACTGAATTCCTGACAAATTTCTAAACCTCCGCTGGTTCATACATTGTTTATATGCTTTAACGTTTTTGCCATCACATAGGTTAGCTCAGGAAGAATCTGAAAAGAAGGAACCTGTCTCCACGACAACAACAACAGGCGAGGAGGCAAAGCAGAGGCGAAGGTGAGTATGATGGACAATTATGGTGGCTAAGGATGAACCACAGTCTGTATGTGATGTGGTAAAACACACAGTGCATATAACATAGAATTAAAGGTAGTGTGTTTTGGGTGTAGATCCTATCTAACTCCAGTACGTGATGAAGAGGCTGAGGCACAGAGGAAAGCTCGCTCCAGACATGCACGTCAGTCCAGACGTTCTACTCAGGTTAGTTTTCGACCCAATCAGGATACATTTTATACAAAAAGTGTGTGTGATGCTGTTATGTATTTTGTTTGCAAAACGTATAGGGTGTTACACTTACCGACCTCCAGGAAGCAGAGAAGACAATAAAGACAGATAACAAGGCAAAAGACAGGACTAAGGAGGAAGAGGATAAAGAAGTGAAGCAGAAGAAAGCAGAGGAAGGGGTGAGAAAGGTTGAGATTGTTGACCTAAGATCTTCTATACACTTCGGTGAAGGTTTAGGCGTCACTCAAAACTCAGATTCTTTTCTATACATTATACTTATCAAATAATCACATGTTTTGTGTTTGTGGGTTTTTTTCTCTCCGTGTATGCAGGAGGTGAGTTGGCGATCTCGCATTGCTAATTTGCAGAAGTCGGATCTGCTGGGACTCACTCACCCTCCTGGTGCACCTCGACCTGCTGACAGAAGAGGTAACCTCAAATGCATGTTGACCCGTTCTCCTTGGAACAATCCAGATGTGTTCTCTTTATTTTTCTGTTTTGTGTGTGTAGTAGTAGATGTGGAGGACAGTTTGGCTGAAATTGAGGAACGAGCGAGGGAGAGGAGAAGAGCAAGAGCACGGAGAAGAGAAAGAATAGGAGAGGTACGGGCTGGGAGATATTGATAGTGTGATAATATTTTGATTTAATGAAGATCAGGTCAAACACATGTTCTCTTCTGTACATAGATGGAAGATAGCACACCCGGTGCACGGGATGAGAGCAGCGGTGGGCCGGACCCACAGGTCGGACTGAAAGAATCACTGCAGCAATTCATTTGTCCTTGGTTATGCATGTGTATGGTGCACACACCCACTGATGTATATGCTCTTTCTCTCTCGCTCTCTCTCTTTCTCTATCTTCTATGATGCAGACTAACAGATATACAAGCAGCAGGTATGTATTCATCCTTGACCTTTTTTTAGCCGAGCATCAATTTATTTAGTTTTTTGGTCCAACATATTTCTATCTTTCTCTTTCTCTCCCCATAGCTTTCTTTCACTCCCTTCTTACTTTTTTTTACTATCAATTGAATTAATGTATTAATTATTAAAGGACTACATTAATGTGTGAATTACATTGTTGCTAAAGCATTACATCTTCGACGCTGTGTTTAATCCCTCACCCTCTCTCTCTCTCTCTCTCTCTCTCTCAGGTCTAATCCAGGGCACAATGACTGTCTTATGGCAGGAGGATCAGAGGTGAAAGATTATAAAAGGGTATGTTTTTTTTGTTACCAAAATGAATCCTTGACTGTTCAGTTGAATAGTGTGGGTGTGTGTGTGTGTGTGTGTGGGTGTGTGTGTGTGTGTCAGTTATTCGAAAAGTTGTCTAAAGAGAACACTCAGCTGCAGTCTCAGCTTCAGGATACTCTGAGGAGTGTGTCTGTGACTAGAATGGAGCTGGATAAAGCGACGCAGGTAAACAAGCGCATGTTTCCAAAGCGCATGCTATGTCCAGATCTAACAGTTTTAACAGCCTGTGTGTTTGTATGATACAGAGACAAGAGAGGTTTAGTGACTGCACTGCTCTTTTGGAGATGGAGAAAAAGGTGTGTTTACGCTTGTTTAAGACAAAGTCAAATTTAATACTTAAATTTCTAATCTCTAACAATCAGGACAGATGCCACATGCTTTCTAGAATTCAACATGCGTTCAGTGTAATGTAGCCAGGAAAGAGCACAGCCCGCCTGTGAATGGCTAGTGCCGTTGTGATTGATAAACCAAACATCCATGAGAACAGGGGCAGTTCTGCCCTTTTCAAAGAAGAACACTGTGTCAATGTCAGGATTCAAACTAATCCAATATAATCAACCTCACCATCGTCTCCATGTCTTCAGTTACAGGCTTTTGATCATGACTCCAGTTAAACTAATTTGTTCAACATAAATAGAACATGAAACAGGTATAACTCTTAAATAAGATGAATTACCCCTGTCAATCATAGCAACCCTCTACCCACTTGTGGGTGTCTGTTAGCTCATTCTTTTCCATCAACATCATCATCGGTTTATGATATTTTTCCAATCAACACATGAACTTTATTTCAGAAGCTGCTTTGAAACGGAAAGTTTGGTAATATCATTTCCACTGAATTAAGAGGGGCTACATCAAGGGTAGTTAGAGGCAGGTCACTTGATGTTAAAAGTAGGAAACAAAGTTTCTCCCAAATGTGATGCAAAGTGCAGCTTAGTGCATCCTGTAAGCTTTGCCTTTAATCAGATGTACTGGAAAATAAGAGTATGTGATATATTGTGTAAGCCTGGCTTAAAGTGATCTCTCTATAATCTGTTTTAATTGGGGGACATTGTTCTAACCACAAAAATAGTCAGGTAGGCCATTCCAAAGTTTAGGAGCTAAATATAAAGTCATTTTGTGAACTTTGCTATGCTGAGGACTACCAGATATCTGTAAGATTGAGATTTCTTGGAGCGAGATGGATTGTAATGTAAAAGACTAGCTATATACATGGGAGACAAGTCATTTGGTGTCTTATATGTAAGTAGCCATATTTAGTAGTCCTAAATATCAGTCCTACTTTTAACAGGTGCAGAGATGATAAGATTGGTGTTATCTTCTTTGACTTTTGTAACTAACACATTAAAACAAAGTGCAAAAGGTTTCAAATTTACCCCCATTTCACCCAAATCTTTCATTTCACTCGTTTTTTCTCCTCCCCTTTTTGTCGTTCTCAGGAAAAAGGGATGTTGGAGAGACGTGCCACCGAATTGGAGGAGGAGCTGAAAGTAAGAACAGTACAAGACTGGCCTTCCTTTTTGCACCAGTTTCTACACCCTGAATGTCCTGTTACGTTTGCTTTAACCGTTGGGTTTGTGCCTGTAGGTACTCGGGGATCTAAAAGCGGATAATCAGAGGCTGAAGGATGAAAATGGAGCGCTCATCCGTGTGATCAGCAAACTCTCGAAATAAACAGAGAAAGCGCAAAAGGTCAAAGATTCAGAGAGAGCGAGACAATCCAACCTTTCCCCATTCCTCACCTCCTGTGCCAAAAATTACTTGTGCATGAGAAAGAAAACGAAAGAATAATAGTGCACATCACTTTCTTAATTCTTTTTTTTTTTTTTCCAGTGTGCACCATTTTAAACGTTTTGACCTGATTTTTACATGAGGATGACTGAGGACTTGTGTGTGCGTGTGCATGTGCTCGTGCTAATAATCTTCCTCTCAGCACATGCACTATGAACTCTATTTGCCCCTGACTAGTAGGAAATGATGTATGCACACATTTGGAATACTTGCATGCACACACACACACACACACACACACACACATACACACACACACGGCATTCAGAGAAGTGCCACACACAAATCCAAATCTCTCAGGCTCCTTTATTTCTGTAGCAATTTTGCACTTTTTCCATACATTTTACACAAACAAAAGCTGATTTGTGCCTCTTTTTGTATGAGTTAACAAATCTATGACCACTTTGTCACACAGTACTGGTTGAAAGTACAGCCACACAGCACCAAAATAAATACCCAGACCAGTACACTTCACACGCGCACACAAGCACACGGTGGGTTTAAATGTTCTGCACAGTCCACCCATGCTATGCATTGTGTATTTTTTTCTGCACGTATTGATATAAAGGTGAAGATATCGCATATTGTCTCTGTTGTTCAGCTCAGAGGATGACAACTTTGTTTATTATATAAATGGACATGTTATTCCCATATAATAATAATAATAATAATGATAATAATGCTGTCAAAATTATCAACATACCCAAGTGTTTTTAATATATAAAATGAATTTCAGCACTTAATAAAGAGTTGTGTGGATTTGTAGCTTAGCGTCAAGTAATTTATCTTTCTATGTTTCCAACTCTTTCCAACATGAACCATTTCACTTAAATTCCTATGAACTTTAAACTGCAGCGTTCTATAATGTGTTAAACAGGAAATTAGCATGGTGTCATGATGTTGAGGGTTTAAGGCGCCCGGTGGGACTAGGGTTAGTTTAGTGTACAACACGTCAGATTCTAGGGAAAATTTGATTGGAAAGAAAATATGCTGAAGGACGTTGAAGTGCAAAATGTTGTGAAGTTAAGAAAAGAGACTATGTAAATGGTGATATAATAGAAAAAAGCCTTGATTAGATTTGAGTGATTTGAATTGGTGATGGGGAGAGATTTAAGCGCATCTATTGCCTAAATCAGAATTTGAAACACTTCTTTATTGATACCCTTAAAGCTAATATATTCCTATTAAAAGCCATAGGTTGAGATTTTCTAGAAACTTTGTGTTCACATTGAATTAAAGAAAGGGTGATGTGATGAGTTTTGGTTTTTTAGAACTGGGGTTTAGATGGGAAGTGATGGCTTAGTGGTTAAGGTGTTTGATTGATACCCGAAAGACCGGGGTTCGATTTCCACCTCTGCCAAGCAACCACTGTGGGCCCTTGAGCAAGTCCTCAGCCCACAATTGCTCAGTCGTACAAAAAGAGATTAAATGTAAGTCGCTCTGGATAAGAGAATCTGCCAAATGTAACTAACAGTTACGGAACTCCCTTTTGTAAAAGTACCAAGTGCATTTCTCACTCTCGCTGTGTGCTTGCCCATCATCCTGCATCCATAGGGAGAAACAGGAGGGGGCCTTAAGCACAACATTCCCATGATGTGCAGGTGTGTGTTGGAAAGAGCAAGTGTTGTGCAGACAAACTAATGTGTAAAGGCTACTGACTGACACAAATGAGCCAACCAGCTCTCTTCTTCCAAATCTTTTCAACTATCTACACATTTAACACAAACTGCTGCTGTGGACTGATGTGCACCTTTTGCCCAATAGAAGCGACTTTCCCATCTGTGCCTCTGATGGATTTTACATGCACATGGCTGTTTATAGTTTATATATATGCCTGCAGTGCTGAACTGACCTTTTGGGAGATTCGTGTATTTGTCTTCTCTACCCTCATCTGTTTGTTCCATCAATTCTTACACTGGTAGTCTGCCCACTGTCCTACAAGGACACAATGTAGCTACTGACAGAGCAAAGTTCCTAATAAGGTACGCCAAGTCGGTCTTGCTGTAAATATCTCTAAAGTCTGAGAAGGAAAGAAGGAGGAAGGAAAAGAGAGGAAGAGAGCAATGAAGGAAAAAGCAGAGGGGACGGATTGCAGCCTTATAAGGGCAAAGCTGCAGTTTTCCCAGGGTTCGGAGTTCCGACCTCTGGCGTGTTTCCAGCTGAAACCAAACTGTGTTGTAACTCCATCTAGAGACGAGAAGGAGTAAGGGCAATGGTTACCTATTTAATCTCCGGCGCAACCCAGCTGCAAAATTTAAGGTCCCAAACTAGAGAGATGGAAATACAGGAAATGCATTACACAAGCTGGTTTTCCCCCTGCCTGAATTCTTTTCTTCACTTCTCTAATACACTCTCTCCATTACTTTGCACTGTTGACCCCAGGTACTTAAACTCTTCCACCTTCACTACCTTTTCTCCCTGCAACCTCACCACTCCATTGCCTTCCCTCTCATTCACACACATATACTCTGTCTTACTCCTACTGACTTTCATTACTCCTTCTCTCCAGCGAGTACCTCCAGCTCTCCAGATTCTTCTCAACCTGCTCTGTACTCTCACCACAAATCATCTGCAAACATCATCGTCCATGGATACACCGATCTAACCTCATTTGTCAACCTGTCCATCACCACTGCAAACATGAAAAGGCTTCACCTTGAACCAGTTCGACATTCCTACCGCACACTTCACTGCTGTCACACTGTCCTCATGCATGTCCTGCACCACCCTCAGATACTTCTCTGCTACACCTGTCTTCCTCATGCAATACCACAATTCCTCTCTTGGAACCCTGTTGTATGCTTTTTCCAGATCCACAAACACACAATGCAACTCCTTCTGGCCTTCTCTATACTTCTCCATCAACATCCTCAAAGCCTCCTCTTCCCTCAGCCTAGCTTTTACTACTCTTTCCCGTAACTTCATGGTGTAACTGATCAACTGTATTCCCCTTAATAATAAGCGGTGGCATAATGGTTAGCACGATCACCTCACAACAAAGGTTGGGGATCCTTCTATGCAGAATTTGCAGGTTCTCCCCGGGCTTGTGTGGGTTTCCTCTGGGAACTCTGGTTTCCTCCCACAGTCCAAAATTTTGTCTATGTGTGGCTTTGAGATTGACTGGCTACCTGTTCAGGGTGTACCCCTGCCTCTCGACCAGCCTATGTGAACTGGGATAGGCTCCAGCAGCCCCTCGTAAACCCAAATTAGGGAATATGTGGGTAAAAAGATGAATGAATGAATGAATCCTGGAAGTCGACCCGAATAACTAGTTGTGTATAGTGGAACATTAAAAACAAACATATTTGTAAACTTTATTGTTGTGCCCATAATGTCCTGTCGCCTGACTGTCATCTGATTAGTTCGGCAATCATTTCCGCGTAGTAGTTCCGTGATTTCACATTTCCGATGTTTTCGCCATACCGGTAAAGATCCATCTGTCAATCTTTACCACCGACCTCCAATCATTCATTCATTAATTCATCATCTTAACCGCTTATTCCTTATACCCAGCTCACATCGGGCGAGAGGCGGGGAGGATGCCAGTCCATCCCAGGGTAACACATAGACAAACAACTATTCACACACACATTCCCTCCTATGGGCAATTTAAGAATAGCCAATCTGCATGGTTTTTTAATGGACTGTGGGAGGAAACCGGAGTACCCGGATGAAACCCACATGCAAACTCCGCACAGAAAGAACCCCAGCCCGGGATTCGAACCTTCTTGTTGTGAGGCGACCGTGCTATCCACTACGCCACCGCCGCCGGACGGACTCCAATCAGAGCTTCATAAAGTTGCAGCCCCGCCCCCAGGACTCCACCCACACCCGACCACAGCTTTGTATCGAGCTTCGGGTTTAACAGTGACGCAAGCGAATGTGCGCTAAATATTTGCACTTTTATAGCACTTTAACGTAGTTTGGCGCAGTTTTATTTGATGACTCTTTTCGTTAAATACTTGCGCAAAAATCTGAACAGTTTATACATCAAACTGAGACGGTATGTAAAGTTGAACTATTTAACCGAGTTTTAAAACGCATTTCTCCGAAATATTACAGAAATATTGTAATCAAGGATTATTAGTGGTTAATTAAGTTAGATACGTTCATTTAATTAATTGAATTAACTTTATTTTTTCGTCGCTGTGTTGCGTTCTTAGATCACGTGACATCCAGTTTCCGAGTCCTTCCGAAAAAAAAGCTTTGATTTTTCATCGACTTATTTCATTAGAGGTAATTTACCAATAGGAACAACTATGTAAAGTCAAATAAAAAAACAACAACCCAGTATTATGGGCTATTCGTGTATAGTTATTTATGATTTCAGTTTATAATTCATTTACTGCCTGACCACCAATCAACCGGTTTCAGAATGAACGTTCATTCATTCATTCATTCATTCATTCATTCATCTTCTTACCCGCTTATTCCCTAATTTGGATTCACGGGGGTCTGCTCTAGCCTATGCCAGCGCACATAGGTCGAGAAGCAGGGGTACACCATGGACAGGTCGCCAGTCCATCCCAGGGCGTCACACAAACGAACAACACACACATTTACTCCTATGGGCAATGTAAAATCAGCAATCAACCTAATGTAAATGTTTTTAAACTGTGGGAGGAAACCGGAGTACCTGGATGAAACCCACACAAGCCCGAGGATAACATGCAAACTCCGCACAGAAAGATCCCCGGCGTAGGAATTGAACCCAGGAGCTTCTTGTTGTGAGGTGTCTATGCTAACCACTAATTCATTCATTCATCTTCTTACCCGCTTATTCTCTAATTCACGGTCACGGGGGTCTGCTGGTGGATCAGTGCTGTTAAAATAAAAATAAAATTGATCTAAAGGGTGGCGCGGTAGCGTAGTGGATAGCACAGTCGTCTCTCAACAAGAAGGTCACGGGTTTGATTCCCGGACCAGGGATCTTTCTGCGCTGAGTTTGACTGACTAATAGCGCCAGTGATGCAGATATAATATAAATATAATATATTTCGATATACGAAAAAGTTTGACAAAGCAACTTAAGAAATCGGTTGTATACCAGAGATGAACCCGGACTCTACTGACCCGTATATATTTCAACTCACTCTTTACCCTCTGACCAAACCCTGAGTTTGCATGTTCTTCATGTGCTTGCGTGGGTTTCCTCCAGGTACTCCAGTTTCATCCCACAGTCCCAAAACATGCAGATTAGGTCGATTGGTGGTTCTACAGGGGATTCTCGTAGGAGTGAATGTGTGTGAATGGTTGTTTGTCTATGTGTTGCCCTGAGATGGACTGGCAACCCATCCAGGGTGTACCCCTGCCTCTTGCCCTATGTGCACTGGATAGGCTCCAGCAGACCCCCATGACACCGAATTGGGGAATAAGCGGCAAGAAGATAAATGAATGAAATTTATCTACTCCAAAACAGCAGGTCTTCATGGAGCTCGGGCACTTTTTGAACAGGGGTATTGTTTTATCGGTGTTGATGAATATAAGTCCATGTTCTTATTATGTATTTGCATTGAGTTTAATCATTTTTATTGTATTTTGAGATTTGTATAGGCAATAACATTACAGAAGTGATTGATAACTCAGGCAATCTAGGTTACCTGGCAGCCCACACCACAGAAATGCTCCCTTTTGAGCTTTAGTCAACATTCCAGAGCATCTACTTTGGAAGCGGTGTGAACTCATTAGCCTTAATAGGTGACACAACAAAAATCCAATGCACTCAACAATCCCTAGGTAAAGCCACACCACTAAGCAAAAGATCTCTGTGGCATACAAGCTGAAAGAAATAGGCTGCACTAAAACAAAGCAATCTATTGAACTATGGCAATAAAAAGTGTAGAGGAGGCAGCCATAAAATAGTGTAAAAACTCCCAGGGGAAATCACCCCAACGTCAACACAATCGGCTAGAACCGCTTAGAAATCACTATTACACTAAATAGGGCAACAGATGGAAAAAAAAAAAAAAAAAGAATAGGTGAGCTGAATGTGAGTGCATAGAAATACAACTAACAGATACAAGAGACTTATCCCAAGGGATGCAGTATCTTTTATATAACCTTACTGCCAAAGTGTGTGCCAATTTAAAGGTGGCTATGGCTATACCTCAAAGGTGGATGGCAGACATATTCCAACCTGGACTTCAGAAAATGTTTGACACTGTCATTTTTGGATTGTGACATCATGTCACCTATTTGTGTACACGCTTCATTTGACTGTCTTGTGTATTGCAATCCTAAATCTTAGCATGTCAAGAATCAGGATCTCTATACATTGAAACCTGAAGCAGCCCAGCATGAAGCTTCCAAAGTTCCAGGCTAAAAGGCCACATCATGCTGCCTACTTGAGACAACAAATCCCTACTGATGGGAATTCGCCAGGTTGGGGCTGTCAGTAGTTCTTTCAGTCACTGCTTCGACTGTGACCCATAACAATGAGACTCCGACTCCCCAGTATAAGTACATAACTGACTAATAGCACCAGTGATGCAGATCTTAATGTTAGAATATATTTCGATATACCAAACAGTTTGACAAAGTAACTTAAGAAATCGGTTGTGCAGCCTTTGTTCTAACTACGAATGTATCTTTAAAATAAAAAATAAATGTGTATTCTTGCATGTATGCATTTTCAAAATCTGTATTTTTGTATACCAGAGATGAACCCGGACTCTACTGATCCTTATATATTTTCAACTCACTCTTTACCCTCTGACAACCGTTACTTACCCCCTCTGACCAACGGCACACTGGGATGGAGAGTGTTTGAAAAAGTTTTACATAAAAGTGGAGTCTATAATGGAGAGGGTGGAGCCTGTCATCGAGCTGATATACCCTGTCCACTTGCAGTCAGGATGAAGATCGATGAGGGGGAACATACATACAGCTTGGACACTCACACTGGTAAAGACGCAACTTTGTATCATCCTTGTCTACCCGTTTACTATACATTCTGATTTCAGATATCTGGATCAAAGTGTTTATCTTCTTATCTTCAGGTATATTTACACACTCGGTATTTACACCGTATATGAAAGCAACTCAGGTATTCTATGCTCATCGACAATATCCCAATTTGTTGGTTATGGAAGTGATGCTACAGCGCCAGGAAAGCTCTAAGGAAACAATCATAGTCAAGCTTGAGACCTCTTTTACACCTGACAGTAATGACATTGTATTTGAGAAGGCTGCTGACTACAGAGGGGGAAGGTACACACAATAAGAAGCCTAATGTAAAATATTGACCTATTCAACTAGATACTCATTTTACACTAAATAAATATGTAATGATGTTGCTTACAACAGTGAATCTCTGTTTCTTGACCTCAGACACATTTTCGGACACACTATCACAGCTGAAGTCCCTGAAGTGCTTTGTCCAGTTGTGCACCTCATCTGGAGCCCACTAAGTTCTCATGTAACGTTACAGCCTTACCAGAGCCAGTCTAATTGGAGCTTCTTGGTTTCAATTGCTGACAGTAGTGACATCGCCAAGTCTGCCTTTGACACTGGGTTGGAGCTCATTCAGCACGATGACCTGCAGGGTTCCCATATAAGGGCATGGGCAGAGCTGTGGGACGGCAGCATGGTGGAGTTAGTGGGACCAGAACCTTTAAATCAAGCTGTCATTGGCTGTATGTTTTACCTTCTCAGTGCGTTTCCTTCTCTGACAGAGATGCCCACACCTTTCTGGGGGATCAGCCCTGGAGGATTGTCTAATGGTGGATCAGGGAAAGAACAGGACTACTGGGGACATATTTTATGGGACCAGGTAAGGTTTTTATACAAATAGTACGAACCAGTGACACTGTGATGCTAGTAATGCCAAATTCATTTAATTATGCTATCAGCCAGTGCAGATACAGGTCAAAGTTCACATCAAACAACCTAATGTAGAGGATGATGAGTGTAGATAATGGTTTGCTTTCATTTTTTGACTGGTACCTATATGTCATATAATTTGGGAAATGTACAAAATGGCACATCTTGTGGACATTTGCAGACCTTATGATCGCAAGACAGATTTTGAATAATTGAAAACCATTTGGCTTAAAATAAATACACATAAAAACAGTACACACTGTGTGCAAGTATATTTATAGCTTAAAGCCATTTTCAGCACTGCAGACAACATAAAACAGAAAAACTTTCAGCTAGAAACTTGTTTGATTAAGTAATTTGAATTATTAAAAAAAAAAAATCTATGTTATTGATCTTTTTTGATCTCACAAGTTATTATTGCCAAGTTAAACATTTTGTACAGTCTTGGTCATTTTTGAGACGTCACAGACTTTATGTTTCTATGTGAGAAAATGTTTGCCCCCTTAACCTAATAACTGGTTGAGCCACACTTAGTAGCAGCTACTGCAATCATGCGTTTACAATAACTTGCAATGAGTCTGTTCCAGCGCTGTGGAGGAATTTTGGTCCACGCATCTTTGCAGAATTGTTGTAATTCAGCCACATTGGAGGATTTTCGAGCATGAACCGCCTTTTTAAAGGTCATGCCATAGCATCTCAATAGGATTCAGGGCAGGACTTTGACTAGGCCACTCCAAAGTCTTAATTTTGTTTTTCTTCAGCCATTCAGAGGTGGACTTGCTGGTGTGTTTTGGATCATTGTACATCTGCAGAACCCAAGTTTGCTTCAGCTTGAGGTCACTAACAGATGGTCAGACATTCTCCTTCAGGATTTTTTGGTAGACAGCAGAATTCATGGTTCCATTCATCACAACAAGTCTTCCAGGTCCTGAAGCAGCAAAACAGCGCCAAACCATCACACTACCACCACTATATTTTACTGTTGGTACGATGTTCTTTTTCTGAAATGCGATGCTACTTTTACGCCAGATGTAATGCGACACACACCTTCCAAAAAGTTCACCTTTTGTCTCATCAGTATTTTCTCAAAAATCTTGGGGACAATCAAGATGTTTTCTGGTAAAACTGAGACGAGCCTTTTTGTTCTTTTTGCTCAGCAGCGGTTTTCGTCTTGGAACTCCATGCAGACCATTTTTGCCACAGTCTCTTTTTTATGGTGAAGTCATGAACATTGATCTTGAGGCAAGTGAGGCCTGCAATTCTTTGGATGTTGTTGTGGGGTCTTTTGTGACCTCTTGGATGAGTCGTCGCTGCGCTCTTGGGGTAATTTTGGTCGACCGGCCACTCCTGGAAAGGTACTCCACTGTTCCATGTTTTCACCGTTTGTGGATAATGGCTCTCACTGTGGTTTGCTGGAGTCCCAAAGCTTTAGAAATGGCTTTATAACCTTTTCCAGACTGATAGATCTCAATTACTTTCTTTCTCATTTGTTTCTGAATTTCTTTGGATCTCGACATGATGTCTCGCTTTTGAGGATCTTTTGGTCTCCTTCACTTTGTCAGGCAGGTCCTATTTAAGTGATTTCTTGATTGCAAACAGGTGTGGCAGTAATCAGGTCTGAGTGTGGCTAGAGAAATTGAACTCAGGTGTGATAAACCACAATTAAGTTATGTTTTAACAGGGGGGCAAACACTTTCTCACACAGGGCCATGTAGTTTTGGATATTGTTTTCACTTAATAATAAAAACCTTCATTTAAAAACTGTGTTTTGTGTTTACTCATGTTATCTTTGACTAATATTTACATTTGCTTGATGACCTGAAACATTAAAGTGTGACAAACATGCAAAAAGATTGGTAATCAGTAAGGGGGCAAACACTTTTTTACACCACTGAATATCAACACATACACTGTCACATAGACTAATGAATGTTTTGTGGCAAACACAAATACTATAAGAAGATGTTGACATTTTCATTGAGAGAGATGAGGATGGACAGGATTAGAAATGAGTTGATTAGAGTGACAGCGCATGTAGGATGTTTTGGAGACAAGGTGAGGGAGACTAGGGTGAGATGGTTTGGACATGTGCAGAGGATGGACATGCAGTATATTGGTAGGAGAATGCTGAGGATGGAGGTGCCGAGCAGGAGGAAAAGACCAAAGAGGAGGTTTATGGATGTGGTGAAGGAAGATATGCAGGTAGTTGTGATTGGGGGTGAAAGAGGCAGATGTAGAGGACAAGGTAGTGTGGAGAAGAGTGATCTGCTGTGGCGACCCCTAACGGGAGCAGCCGAAAGGAGAAGAGCAACACAAATGCCATAAGAAGCCATGAGCCACAGTGTTGTTGTTTTGATGTCTAAAATAATTTTTGCTTTTCTGTGTCTAGGACACATGGATGTATCCAGACATTGCCCTTTTTCACCCTAACCTGGCTGCAGCAGTGTTAAAGTACAGAATGCAAACACTGAAGGGTGCTCTGGTTAATGCGAAGGAGCAGGGATATAAGGTAGTGTGTGTGTGTGTGCGTGTGTGCGTGTGTGCGTGTGTGCGTGTGTGCGTGTGTGCGTGTGTGCGTGCGTGTGTGTGTGTGTGTGTGTGTGTGTGTGTGTGATGTTTTTGTTACCATCTGCTATAACTGTTTGTAACTAGTTTTCATATGTCATGTGTTTAAGTCTTGTCATTGCTCTTTGTGTGAAGTTTGCATTTTACAGGGGATTTCTGATCTCCAAATTATCTATGGAGAAAGTGTGTGCGAGTGTTACAGGAGTGTTAGAATATATAATATCCTGTACATCGGAAATGAATGGATAGCTGTAATGGTTGTAGCACAGAATTGGATGTATCATATAGTTGTGGGGTTTTTTTTTTTACCAGGGATTGAAGTACCCATGGGAAAGTGCCGTATCTGGTCAAGAGGTGTGTCAGTTAGGCTTTATTGCAAGGCAGGAGATTCATATTAATGGGGATATAGCTCTTGCCTTCCGTCTCTACCTCTACCTAACACAGGTAAGAATATTAACACACACGGTCAAATGTGTACATTAGGCAAACAACACTCCTAGACTGTGCATACAAACAAACTTGTTGTAGGAACTAGATTGTTACATCAATTAGCAATATTTCTTTTATCATCATCATGTACAATTATTAGGTATTATAGGTTATTATTTAAAAAATATGCAAAGATTGTAAATTGCTACATACCTATGACTGTGTCCTTCCAAAATAACCCAAACTGGAAGTTCACAGATGTTTCACTGAAACTAAAAGAGATACACACTGTTCCGGTATCAAAATGTGCCTGCCTATGCAAAATGCCCCAGAGGTCCATCATTACAAATTAGAACTGTGTTCTAATTTGATTGGAGGATTTGGAGTGTCCCGTACAAAATTCAAACTCTAACTTAACCCCACTGAACACCTTTGGGATGAACTTAAGCTCCAGACCTCCTCACGCCACATTCGTGTCTGATCACAATAAAACTATTGTAGCCAAATGAGAAGTGTAGAGGTTATTGTAGAGGTACAAATGACACTAAATCAGGAATATGCTATGGTCAGGTGTCCTAATACCTTGGTTCAATAAAAAGGTATGTGGTTGAGTTGTGGGTAGAAAAAATAAATTGCAATGTGCATAATTTAGATAAAGTTAAATTAGAAGAGATTAGAAATATGTATATGTATAGCAAGGAGGTCTGGAGGCTTTATGGAAAAAAAGCCCCTGATGCTCCTTTTTATTTTTCTCCTTTAAACAGGACCTTAACCTGTTTAAAGAGGGCGGTGCCAGTGAAGTGGTGTGGGGTATAGCCGATTATTGGGTGTCCCGAGTTATCTGGGACCCTAGTGACCAGCGCTACCACATCAAAGGTATGTAGAGACAAACAGGATAAAGTTCAATTTTTGTTATTGAGAAAGAAAAAGAAATGAATAAGGAATTTTATTATTGTGTTAATAAATAGTTATTACAATATTAGACATGCTTAAACACTTACGGTGTTAAAATCATCTTTAAAATTTTTTATAATACCTAACTAATAACTTTCCATAATTTTGATGTGGCAGGGTTCCTTTACACTGTTCCTTTCTTTCTGAGAATTTACTTTAATGTAAAAGCATTATATAAAAATAAATGTATTATTATTATTACTACTATTTAGGAGTAATGCCTCCTGATGAGTATAACCAATATGTTGACAACTCTGTATATACAAACACTGTGGCCAAGTACAGGTGTGTGTTCTTTATGGTATGCTTGATTGAAATGTTATTTGGATAAACATTATAATAATTTTTTTAAAAATTCTTTTAATGCACTTTTAATACATTCAATTTGTCACATCTTTCTCAGTCTGGAGTTTGCTGTTGATTTGGCCAAGTTGCTTCAGCATCCTGTGCCTGCAGAATGGCAAGAAGTAGCTGATAAGCTAAAAATTCCCTTTGACCCCAAATTGAAATACCACCCAGAATTTGACGGCTATAAAAGAGGTGAGCAGTTACTTTTATTTTGTCGTAATTAGAATGATTTAAGTTTAATTTAAATTTAACGATTACAATTTTAAATGTAAATGCTTAGTAGCTATGGCGTTAGATTGATACCAGAAAGGGTTCGATTCACAGCACCTCCAAGCACCCACTGTGGGCTCTGTGGGCCTTTCACCCCTAATTGCTCAGCTGTAAGTCTTTTTGGATAAGAGTGTCTGCCAAATGCATGCATCAGGATCAGTGCTTATTATGTAATACTCTTTTGTATTTTCATTTAACAGGAAGTAAAGTGAAGCAGGCAGATGTAATTTTGTTAGGCTTCCCACTGGATTTGCCCATGAGCTCTGAGGTCCGACAGAATGATCTGGAATGTTATGAGCCAGTCACTGACCCTCTTGGTCCTGCTATGACGTGGGTAATGTGTTGATTTCTATTTTTAAATGATTAGAAAGGATGAGATTACTGTAATAGTAAGTCAGTGCAAATGTGTGTGTTGGCCACCATTAGAGCATGTTTGCAGTGGGTTGGTTAGAGCTTGGTGAAGCTGAAAAAGCACAAGAGCTCCTTCAAAAGTGCTACAAAAATATACAAGGTCCCTTCAAGGTAATTTTCTTTGTTTTGTTTTGTCTGTTTATGTAAACAAACTATGCATGCACACATTGCAGTGAGATCCTTCTCTGCTGGCCTAAACAGTATCAGAATCTTATTTACATTTACAACCTAAATTCTAACATTTGTTCCATTAAATTGTTTTAATGTATTCCAATTACCAATAGTGTTTCATTCTGCTGGACTGCTTCCAGAATGTTTCTGTTGTTCCATCGCAGGGCCACACATAGACGAACCACCTCACACTCACTCCTATAGGCAATAATTTGCAATAAAACTTATTTCATACAAAATTATTATTATCTGTTATTCTGTTTATTGTTCTATGTAGTTTTGTGTTGTTTTGTGTAGCACCATGGGGTCTTGGAGAAACTTTTAATTTTACTGTGTACTGCATCTGCTATATCTTGTTGTAAGGTCAATAAAGTTTCTTAAACTTGATTTACGAATAATTGTGAATCTACTTGTGTACAGGTTTGGAGTGAAGTAGCTGATGGATCTGGAGCGGTCAACTTCCTCACAGGAATGGGCGGATTTCTGCAAACTGTTTTGTTTGGGTACACTGGATTTAGGTGAGCATCTATAGTGACTTTTACAGTTACAAGCTTACACACAAACACATAAGGAATACTGAACTCTTTCTCTGTTGTCCTCTGTAGGGTCCAAAAAGACTGTCTGACTTTCTCCCCACTAATACCTAATGAGATCTTACAGCTGAATCTGAAAGGCATATTTTACCTCGGGAATAAGCTGGACTGGCAGGTGAAGAAACAGGAAGTCAGTGTTGTAGTGAGGAAGCAGGATTCTGGCAGTGCCGAGTCTTATCCTCTGGAGATTGTCCTCGAGTGCACCCGGGACAGAATCCCTCTTAACCCAGGTTGACAATTATATGAATTCTACAATATCAAATGCTTTATGTCCAGTTGTTATCAGTGTTGTGTTTCAATATTGTACATCTGGATGATGTTTTCGATTTGTGTATTCTCGGACGGAGTACTGATTTTGATATTTCTTTTTATTACAGGGCAACCAGTTACTTTTCCATCGCAGCCTGGCAAAATCCAAAAACAAAGCTCTACCTCTTACTGTTGGCCACTTTAAACCAGACATCCTGAGCCAATATAATAAGATGTACATCACTGCCTCAAATCACTATCGTAATCATCAATTCAATTTTGACGATATTTTCCAGCTAATAGTTTTGCAGACGCTCAGGTTTTTGATACTGTGTGAAATAATCAGTTATTTCCTTATTGTTTCTTTTTTTAAGCAATATAAATCCTACCTTATGATTGGACTATACAAACAATTGTCTATCATGTGTTTTTGTGAAAATAAATGTGATATTTATATAATTATTACAATTATTCATTCATTCATTCATCTTCATACTCGCCTATTCTCTAATTCAGGGGTCACAGGGTTTTTTTGGAGCCTGTCGCAGCGCACATAGGGAAGAGAGGCAGTGGTATACCGTCGACAGATCGCCAGTCACACATCACAGTATCACAGGTCACACATAGAAGAACAACCAATCACACACACATTCACTCTAATGGGCAATTTAGTATCACTAATCAACCTAATGTACATGTTTTTGGACTGTGGGAGGAAACCACACAAGCGGGGGAAGAACATTCAAATTCCTTACAGAAAGTTTGTTAAGTGTTATGTCTACATTAAACTGAAAAATATTATTACTATGCAGTGCCTATGCAAAAAAAATGTTATTGAATGTAATTTTAATGTTGTATTAATTGGCTAGTTCAGGTCATGTGGTAGATAATTAGTGTTTTTCCAGGACATTTTAAGCCAATTTTACATTACATTTTAAGACAACGTGTGTGTAGTCATATGTGAGATTCTTTAGTCCCTTATACAGTCAGGACATTGATAACCTTAAGCAGTTTGATCGCATCTCTGGGAAGCGAGGCCTGCTCAGCGTGAACCGCGTCACTTCGTGTTACGTCGTGTTTTTTCGGGTATTTCCGCCGCGTCTCCTTCCTGTCCTGCTGATCGTTCTGCATCAACAAAGGTGGCAGCCATTGTGTATTAGTAAATTATTTGAACTCGTGTTAAAGCGTTGCCATTAATATTAGGTGAGAATTGCGCCGTTTGTCGCGTTTGTTTTGTTATTATTGTGCACAATATTGCATTAGAGCAGTGATCGAGGCGGAGTCGGCTGCCGAGTCGCGTCTTTCGGCTGTGTTCGGCTGGATTCGGGCGCCACTCTGCTAAATGAGATGGACGCGAGCGAGGCGGCGGTGAAACGGCTTGGATTAGCCGGAGCGGAGGAGGAAAAGGCCGGGGGACTGGAGGAAGACGAGGAGGCGGAGGAAGATGAGGAGGAGGGAGATCGTTCCGAAAGCGAGCCGGACGATTCCGAAGTTTGTACGATGCCTGACATGGCGGAAGCGGCCAACATCGCCATAGCCGAGTCCCTGCCGAACACAGACGACGGCGAAGCGGCGTTTACGGGTCGGTTTCCACAGAGACCCCAGCGACAATCTCACAACACAGCAAACAGAAAATAATCTCAACAACAACGACGTTGCTAAATTTTAACAATCAGGAATATTTAAACATTCATCAACGAAATAGTTTTCTTAGATATTCGCTCGATTTCTTTTTTTTCTGAATCTGCCCCCTGCTTACCAGCGACACCACTCCCCCAATTTACCCCTGAATTCACCGTGTATAAAGGCTGTGTAACAAAGGAGTATATCTCTCTAATTTCTATTTAAAAAACAAAGTTCATTCATTCATTCATTCATTCATTCATTCATCTGAGGTGTGCTGGAGCCTATCCCAGCTAACATTGGGCAAGACCCTGAACAGGGCACCAGTCCATCTAAGGGCCACACATAGTTAAGCAACCACTCACACACATTCACTCCTATAGGCAATTTAGAATCACCAATCAATCTAACATACACGTGGGGAGGAAACCAGAGTACCACACGGGGAGAACTTGCTAACTTTTGCAGAAACATCCCAAGGAATGCCACCCGAGACCTTGTTGTGAGGCGACTGTGTTAACCACTACCCTACCGCACCGCCCTAACATCATATATGTTACATGTAATTCAAACAATCAACTAAATTTAATACGGTTGAATAACGAAGCCTCCATATAAACTTAATTACTGATTAACATTCCTACCTTTACATGTACATTTATATTTCTAGCATCTGACTGGACTGCCTCATTCAGAGTGACTTTATCTATACATTCATCTGATTTTTTGAGCAGTTTAGGGTTAAGAACCTTGCTCAGGGTGCCAGCAGTGGAAGCTTGGTGGTTCTGGGAATTCATTCACAGGAGTCTGCTGGAGGCTATCCGAGCATACATAAGGCGAAAGGCAGGGTTACACACTGGACAGGTTGTCAGATCATCACTGGGCCACACATAGACAAACAACCGCACTCACTACTATGGGCAATTTTAGTGTCACCAATCAACCGAATGTACAATCAAACCTGGGACCTTCTTGCTGTACTAACCTACCGTGCCGCCTAGTTCTGGGAATTGAACCCATCAATATAATGTAATATAATATATGTATCAAATTCCACAAAATCAATTACAAATAATTTTACCTTTTTTTCTTCACAGAAGTTACAACTGTTACAGTGAGTGATGTCCAGAGTGCAGATGACAACGTTTTCTCAACATCCGTTGCCACAGCAACCTCCATCCCTGAACATGTGCTTGTATGTGTTTAAATTGTTTTACAGCAGTGACACGCATATCCAATCCATTTCTTTCATTTGTGTATGTGCGTGCGTGCGTGCGTGTGTGTGTGTGTGTGTGTGTGTGTGTGTGTGTGTGTGTGCGTGCTTGTGCGTGTGTATGGACCTTAGGCATGTTTGTATAATAGATCATAATTTTGATGGATACATGAGTCTGATTTTTAAAATGTTTGTGTACTAAAATTCCAAACCACCAAATAGGAATTTACAGTATGTTATAAATATTTAATGATGATAACTTTTAAACCAATTTAGTTATTTTCTAACAAAATGTCTTTATTTATTTACCTATGAACTTGGTTTACAGGTGATTGTATTTAAATAGCGTGGGGCAGAGCAGTGGCGCAGTAGTTAATACAGCCAGGGGTCTTTCTGTGCGGAGTTTGCATGTTCTCCCACTGCTTGCGCGGGTTTTCTCTAGGTACTCTGGTTTCCTCCTACAGTTTAAAAACATGTACATTAGGTTGATTGCTGATTCTGAATTGCCCATAGGAGTGAGTGTGGGTGTGTGTGGTTGTTAGTCTTTGTGTGGCCCTGCAATGGACTAGGGACCTGTCCTGCATGTACACCTGCCTTTCACCCTATGTACGTGTCCAGCAGAACCATGTGACCCCGAAAAGGGGGAACAAGTGGGTTAGAAGATGGATGAACTTGAAGTGCTTTTACGATTCAATAATTGGTCAGTGACGTCACCCGGTATGGCTCAACCAGGGCCCCACCCTGGAGCCAGGCCTGGGGTTGGTGCTTGAGTGTGAGCGCCTGGTGCCGGGTCTTACCCCACTGGGCCCAGCCAGGTTCGGCCTGAAAGAGTGACGGGAGGCAGACTTTCCATGGACTCACCACCTGCCGGAGGGACCATAAGGGGCCGATCCATTGTGGATTGGGTGGTAGTTGAAGACGGGGTCCTCGACTGCCGGATTCTGAATCTGAATAAACACTCAATTATAAAAATTTTTAGCAAACTTAGCAAAATATTACTGAAAATTATTCTAAAATCCTTATTAAAATCTTTAAACAAACAATTTTGCATTTATATGTGTGTTTGTTTAAGTACATTCTCTAAACAACGTGTTTATTGTGTTTCTGTGGTGTTTGGTGTATACAGGGTAGAACCACTCTGCAAATTGGGGACAGTCTCAGCACACAGAAGACCACCCTGATTGTAGTGCACGCAGATGGGAGTATAGTAGACGCCACAGGTCTGAAAGCCACAGCAGCTCCCATGACACCAGGTGTGTGATAAAAGCAAAATCTTGTTTTTTCCTTTGCTAAACAAAAGAACTGCATTTTTTTACATACACAACAAAACTTCAAGCACGAAACATTGTACATTATCAAATGTTCATAAATTGAAAATACATCATTAGAATTGTATTCGCATATTACAAGTTTCCCTTGCAGAAAGGCTGCCCAGCATGTCCTTTGTGTGTCTCATTTGTTCCAGCTTGAGATGACACATGGATTTGCTTATCCAATGGCTGTGTGATTTATTAATGTCTGTTTAATTAAGAAAAAAGTGAAAGTAATAAATATTGTGCCCATTGTGATGAAACATATGTCATAAACCGTTATATTCTTTTAACTATTTATCCATTTAGATATAAAGTGAGGAACAGACACTCAGAGACTTTTAAATTTATTCTAGGGCCTCAGACCTCCTCCAGCCCAATGTCTCCGAATCATGAGAAAGATATGAACAAGTATAACTGGGATCCGTCTGTGTACGACAATGAGTTGCCTGTGCGGTGCAGGAACACCAGCGGTGTCCTCTACAAAAACAGACTAGGTTCAGGTGAGTTCTGTCCACCAGGGGGAACCAAAGATTTGTACGCTTCATAGACAATCCCACATTTTCACCATTTTTAAGCACAGTCGCCTCACAATAAGACGGTCCCTAGTTTGATTCCCAGACAAGGGATCTTTCTGTGTTGAATTTGCATGTCCCTCGCTTGCGTGGGTTTTCACTGGGTACTCCAGTTTTCTCCCACCATACAAAAACATTTACATTAGGTTGATGGATGAGTCAAAATTACTCATAGGAGTGAATGTGTGGTTATTTGTCTATGTGTGGTCCTGCGATGGACTGGTGAACTGTCCAGAGTGTACCCCTGCCTCTCACCCTATGTGCACTGGTATAGGCTCCAGCAGACCCCTTTGACCCCTAACTAGAGAATAAGCAGGTAAATGAATTAATTCTGTCATTACAAACCTTAATGTAAAGGTAAAATATAAGTGCTGTTAAATTCTCAAATGGGATTGGTCGAAACAGCATGACCTTTACTTCCAGGCAAGCTACATCATAACTACCTTACCTTCTATGCTTACATTTTAGACAGGAATCTGTGTAGAGTCCTTCACTTTTTAAGTGTTTATGTCAGATGTCTCCAGTCACACGAAACCTCCTATGAGGGTTTTTTTTAATAAGAGGGGAATGTTTAGGACGAAGAAGTATATACTTTGCAGTGTGTGGAAAGAACAGAATAAGAATATGGTGAGGGAATTACTTTTTATGGCTGCTAAATGAAAATAACAACAAAAATTTACTATTTTAGTTAAATTAATGTTTGCACTTATTTGTTCATTTATCTGTTGATTTGAACTTACTTGATTAGTTAATGCTGCATAACATACAGTTCCTAAATGTGTAATTCATTAATAATAATCATTTAACATGGTTGCTTAATAACACTTGATGTGCTTTTAGCCCTGCAATGGACTGACATCTTTTTTCTTTCTTGCACACCGGAAAGTGGGAAAAATTCACCTACATTCTTTTCACCTTTATGGCAGATGACCACTTGTGTGACACAGACCATTTACACTTCTGTGTTATCTGGTGAAATCTACAGGGACTTGCCGGAAATAGTCCTCACATGTCGATGTTCACCTATCAGCAGTGCACCCTGAAGCTCTCAATGTAATTCTGTTCTGTGTGTGAATACACACCTTCTGTTCAGGTGGCAAAGGACGCTGCATCAAATACAACAGTATCTGGTACACTCCCACCGAGTTTGAAGGGCTGGCTGGAAGAGCCAGCAGCAAGGACTGGAAGAGGAGCATTCGTTATGCTGGGAGACCGCTCCAATGCCTTATACAGGTCATACATTTACAGAAATAATGACACACACACACACATATATATATAAGGTAATCACCTGTTAAACGAATTGATCTGAAGTGCCGCTGAGATATGTTTCTAATCAAAATTTTTATTATAAGAAATAACTCATTTTTATCCCAACAGCTTTTCTAATAATGTTTTAACAAAACGAAACAGTCAAAAAGTATTGTAATATTTACAGCTTGGTAAAGGCCATTGAGTCAATTATTGCAAAGACATAAGTGTTGTCGCCTTGTATGAGCTTCATATGAGCTTCACCTGTGACTAATAATGGATCAATTAAGACTGTGTATAAAAAAAATCCCAGTAAACTAGACCTTTACATCAACTGCAACTAGACCTCTGCAAACATGCCTAAGAGTCACCCTTAGACTAAAGTGTTGAAGACCAGATCCACCGGAGACACCTTCAGTGCGTCTCAGCATCCAGTACAAAGAATAAAAAAAAGATATAAAGAGACTGTAGATGTTTTTGACAAGCCTAGGTCAGACAGACCCTGCGAGTGGACCGTTTGCTGACTGGAAAATCCAAGGCCAGGCTATTTTCCGATGCGGTAGAGCTCTATGAGACCACAGTTTGTCGGATTCTGTCTCGAAATATCCTCCATGATCGAATCAGTGCTTATTCATTCATTCATTCATCTTCTTGCCCGCTTATTCCCTAATTCGGGGTAACGGGGGTCTGTTGGCACCTATCTCAGCGCACATAGGACGGGCGTACACTCTGGACAGGTCGCCAGGCCATCTCAGGACAACACATAGACAAACAACCATTCACACACACATTCACTCCTATGGACAATTTACAATCATCAATCAACCTAATCTGCATGTTTTTGGACTGTGGGAGGAAACCGGAGCATCCAGAAGAAACCCATGCAAGAACATGCAACTCTGCACAGAAAGATCCCGGTCCGGGACCTTCTTGTTGTGAGGCGACTGTGCTATCCACTAAGCCAAAGCACCGCCCTGAATCAGTGCCCGTTGAAAGACAATTGAAAAACCAAAGCCCACAGCCTGCTAAAAGGATGGACGCTGGAAAAGTGGCAGAAGTGGCAGATTGAAGGAGACCTACTGGAGCCCGCAAGGATCTGAGATTTACCCAAAAAACAGTGGCGGAAAAATCATGGTCTGGGGTTACATCCAGTATGGGGTTGTGCGAGAGATCTGCAGTGTGGAGAAGAAATCATAGATACCTCTTTTAATCCCAACCATAAAAGAGGCCAAATTCTGCAGCAGCATGGTTTCTCCATTGCATACTTCCATCTCTACAACATAGTTCCTTAAGGCAAAGAAGATCAAGATGCTCCAGGATTGGCCAGACTAGTCACCAGATATAAACATCATTGAGCATATGTGGAGTAGGATGAACTCTGGGAGGCATACAATTGTATGAATTGTATGGATCCTTGCCAAATTGCATGGATGCAGTCCTTCAAGCTTATGGAAGTCATACAAGATATTAAATTTGCATCTCACAGCACCACTACTTCAATTGCTGACATATTTTTGTATTTGCAGTAAATTTGTTAAATTTCTGTGTAGGAGACAAAACATTTGTTTTGCCAACATTTCTGTCTTGATTAAATGATAAATCTTTTCTCAGTGAAACGGACTTATTTCAGTGCATTAAACATCATTGAGGAGGGTTTGAGCTTTTCATATGAGCTATTTCTAACATCAATTGATTAACTAAAAGTCAGGTGAATAGCAGATGTTTCTAGAAAATAGATAAGCGACAAGACTGGTGTTCTGTAGTAATTGAAAGATTTCCTGTGGATCTGTGCCTTTCAGTCATTAGTAAGTAATGGTCAAGTAAGGATAGAAAATATTAGTTTAAAAACTATAATTACTAAACTATAACTAATTAGTGCTAAACATTGTGCTTGTGGAATGTGGGATGCAGGCTAGGGCAGTAAGGGATTTTAACTTGATTTAGAGGTACACTCTTCCACAAATAGGTTAAGAAACACTGTATTATTGTATATCATAATCGTTTCTGTAAGTTTAAATCATTTTTGTTCTTTTTAACAGGAGCGCATTCTTAACCCCCATGCTGCCTCTTGTACATGTGTAGCCTGCTGTGATGATATGGCTGTGGTTAGTATCATCACTTTGACCTTCATCTGTTTATTATTCATTCATTCATTTATTCATCTTCTTATCCGCTTATTCCCTAATTCGGGGCCATGGGGGGTCTTCTGGTACCTATCCCAGCTCATTAAAATAAAACATAGTCCTACATTAAAAGGAGCTTATCCAGAACAACTTACATTTCATCTCTTATTGTACAACTGAGCCATTGTGGGGTTAAGGGTCTTGCTAGTGGCTTGGTAGAGCTGGGAATCAAACCCCGGTCTTATTGTATTAACAAATTAATACAATACATATCTCTAATATACAAATGGGGGAAGGGGTAGCTTGTGGTTAATACATTGAATGTTGAATGTGAAGCATGTTTTATGTTTGCTTCTGTTTATAGGCCAGGTTCTTCCCTGCAGTCAGCTAGGTTGCATATAATTGAAGTGTTTTTCAAATACTGGATAAAAAATGTTTAAAGTCAGTAGAGTCATTAACTGTGTTAAGATGTAGCCAATATAAACAGCATGGGATGTAGAAAAGAGCCAATGTGACAGACTGGGCTTTCAGAAATGTAACTGTGCAATTCAGCCAACTGTCAGTAGGAGTTCTTGGCGAAATACATGTGATTAATGATGCTATATGTGTAAGTGTGGATCATGCAGTGAACATCAGGTTTTTTTCTTTATTTGAGAGGGTAGATGGGAAATTAAAGTAAGCAAGTTGCCGCTGGAAGTTTACATGTATTTTATTACCAAAAAGTGACAGGACATGTTCTTTATTCTGCATTGATATACTTTATGCTTTATTGGCACCTGCAAGCACATCAGTAGCTCTAAATTGTCACATATTAACAATAAGAATGATTGACTAATACAGTTTCGTAGAGTATTTTATGCTATTTATGATTGTACTGCAGTGTGTAAAAATTTATGTCGTACCTTATGATATATGTACTTTAAAAGCACCGATAAACCCAGTCTCTTTTTTGTCTTTTTATGTTCTGTGTCCCCTTCATTCAGAACAAGGACGGATCCTTTGGCGGTGACAGCATATCTATGGTAACGTTAACATAGACTAATTCAAACCATAGTGCTTTAAATATCATCCTTAGTAACCAAAGTAACAGTATATCTGCATCTTCTATATAGACTGGACCTGTGCGGCTCTTTGTCCCTTACAAGAGGCGGAAAAAAGAGAGCGAGCGCCCAGCATCTCCAGACAAGAAGGAGGCAACATCACCCAAAAACATCACTCTTGCTCCTGGTGCTACATGTAGGTGTTTTTATTAGAAATGTAAAAACATCATCTTTAAATTCCTTTAATAAGAGCACACAGAAATTCACAATAGCTCAGATACACAGACATCAGCTAACACTATAAAGTTAATGATGATTATTATTAAGTATAAGCATATATTAGCATTTGCGTTAGGACTAGCTCACTGCTTCACAACCATAGCAAAAGGTCATTAACGGTTGATTTTGTGTCTCCCCAGTCACAGTTACCCCATCAGGCCAGCTCACTACTACCGGCACACTGACCTTTGATCGAACGGCAAATGGAGACACGACGACCATCATTTCCGACAGTCCTGCCGCTTCAGATGTCTTCAGCAGCACAGCAGGTTGGTTACTACCATTTTCCTATATCATTTGGAAAGATGCTGTTAAGCAAGCAAGCATGCAAAAACAACGGTCACATACCATTCATCATGTGAGGCCATCAGCGGTCATAGGCCTGGATATTCTTCTGGCATTAGAGCTGACAATTGCTTTGATTCACCTACAGACCACTAATGCTTTTTAGTTGAAAGCGTAAATAAAGTGCCTCAAATTGTAATAGACGTAATCACAGGTTTCTTTTTGTTACATGGCAGTAATTTTCTCAGAATTTCATGTACCTTTAATTTTTTTTGTTACTCAGCTGTTAAATTATTATAATTATTCCTGGACAAGACAGCGCAGTGGTGTAGTAGATAGCACTGTTGCCTAACAACAAGAAGGTCCTGGGTTCGATTGCCGGGCAGAGTTTGCATGTTCTCGCCGCGCTTGCGTGGGTTTCCTCCGGGTACTCCGGTTTCCTCCCACAGTCCAAAAACATGTAGATTTGGTGGATTGATGATTGTAAATTGTCCATAGGAGTGAATGTGTGTGTGAATGGTTGTTTGTCGATGTGTTGCCCTGAGATGGACTGGCGACCTGTCCAGAGTGTACCCCCGTCCTATGTGCGCTGAGATAGGTGCCAACAGACCCCCGTTACCCCGAATTAGGGAATAGGTGGGTAAGAAGATGATTGAATGAATTCCTGGACAAATATAATTTAACAGTTTGGTGTAATGTTTTTATTTTCATCCCAGAGAGAACTTTTCTTACAGTCTGCTTTTATCGAATGACAAAGGATGCAAAGTTTGCAGTCATGTTACAGAAATAAATCGGAACTGAAGTTTGTACCTAGAAAAACATGCATTTCGATATATAAATTGTTAATGCTGCCAGCTTTCAAAGAATAACCCAACAATGACTGAAGCAGCAAACATTTAAGGGTTCATTAAATACATCTGCAGACCCCCGTTACCCCGAATTCAGGCGTAAGCGGGTAAGAAGATGAATGAATGAACAGACAACAATCACACTTTCAGCCTTAAAAATCAATAAAATGATTTCAGAACCTTTTATTTTGATAACACAAGTCAATATAACACATTAGGCATGAACTTCTGTACTGGAGTCCATCCACATGTGCTAGTCTTTGCAGTTTATTGCCTTTTAAAAGAATTTATTAAATGTAAATTATTTATATCTATTATTATTTATACACTATATAAAAAATAATAAAATAATATTATTAATAAAATAAAATATAATAAAAATAATTTATTTAGTAATATACATGATTATGTACAACATATAGTGAAATGTTTTTCTTTGTATATCCCATATTAGTACGTTGGGGGTCAGCGTGCAGGGTCAGCTATTGTACAGTGCCCCTGGAGCAGGATAGGTTAAAGGTCTTACTTTAGGACCCAACAGTAGTGGACTTGAGTCTAGATCTTCCTTGGGGGTGGTGGGACTTGAGTCCGGGTCTTCCTGGTATCCCGATCAACAACGCAGCACCTGAACCAACTAAAAATGTATATAGTTATCCACACAAATTTATCAATTTGGTATGATATCATTTATCATCCCAGCCCTACTGATGACTAATACTTTACACTTTTAAGCGTTATTTTAACGGTTATCTTTAATGATAGTTATGGTAGTTATCCAAAAATTTATTCTGGTCAATGCAAAAATGATGCTCACTAAAACGTGTACACATTTGTATTCCTAATCCTCCTCCTCCTCCTCCTCCTCCTCCTCCTCCTCCTCCTTCTCCTTAAATTCAAGAGTGAAGTGGCAGTATATCCAACTCAGACTAAAACATAAGTGGCTGTTGAAGCAGGTGTCTCATCAGTGCCAAGTGTAGTCCCTTGAAAGCCGTAGAACTGTGAAGAGTAATGAAACCACACAGCCCTCTTCTACTCTCTCCAACACTGATCTTTGACTCTCAGAGTAAGATATCTGAAAAAAAAGAGATGTAGGTTTTACTTTTACACGTGTTATGGCTGAATTAAGGTTCCTAATACATAAATGTGCTAACGAATGTGAGAAATTGTATAAGGTTAGGTCTAGCAATTTTCAGCGAGCTTCAAATTGACAGATGGATCAGATAGAGGGTTCATCTGCACCAGTGGACACATGTTTTGCACTGCCTGAATAAATACCAATGGATGTAGCAGCCATTTAATGACACCACCTCACATCAGTGGCATACGGATGTCACAGAGCAGCCATAACATTAACACCACTGATGGGTTCCATTGATTTTCTCATTACTGTGTCACTGGATAAGATATATTAGACAGCAAGTGAATAGTCAGTTCATTATGATGTGTTCTGATTGCATTTGATGATAACTGAGTTAAAAGAACCAAAAGAAATTTTCTTTTATTTTGGAAAAGTTTTCTCCAATTCTTTTAGGTTTTTATCTGGCGATTGGAAAACACTTAAAGTCAACATAAATGAATTATTTTCCATCTCACTGAAGCTAGTTGGGCAAAATTATTTTATTTGTGTGATTGTGAGTTCTTATGAAGGTGGTCATGCGCAGTACATAATATCTGCCTTACTGTACTTTCTGCCAGCTCCAACCTGATTGGACATTCTCTTTTCACCATTTTTATCAACAAATTTCTTTCTACAAAATAACCATAAATGGAACTCCTTTCTCCACACCCTCACATCCGCAAAACCAAAGTATGTGCTGAAACTATTTTAGTCTTGATGCTTAATGCTTGAGTGTCTGTTTTTTTCTGTTTTATTAAGTCAAACTACTTTTAACAAACCATAGATTTATGAAAGGAAAAACAGGAATTGTGTAAATTATTTGATTTTATTGTTGTTATTGTTCAATTAAATGATGATGAAAATATACAAATATATAAATGAGTTCTATTAGACAAGCAAAAACAGTCTCAGTATTAGAATATTTGTACCAAATCCTAGGTGTCACCAACACTAAAGGTATTTTTCTGTATGGCCTGTGTAAAATAAGATAGCTACATTTTGTCTTATATTTATTGAATAATGATGTTTACTTATTTAACCATAAAGCCAAAATATGGTTTGTGTTTTGCTTTGTTTCCTGTCCATCATTTTTATACCAGTGCAGATTCGTGCCTTGAGCCCTTAACAGTCCATTAAACAGATAAGCCAAGGGCATTCCGAACACCATAACCTGCTGTGGAGATTGTGTGCTTTATTTCTTACTCTCACTGACACACACTTCTCCTCTACAATTCTGTTTATTCATCGTTTTTTGTCATATATCCATGAGGCAGTGTTATTTTTAGCTGCCCTGACATGAGGGAAGGTCATTAAATCCATTGATGCATCCAAAAGCAAGCTATAGTACGGTTGGCTTTTGTATACAAAAAAATATAATTGGATCCCTATGGCAACTTGTTGCTTTGAGAATATAAACAAGCTTACATTTCTCAAAAGACATATCAGTCATAAGCGCTGTTTGAACATCCAATTTTGGATTTAATGTTCCTTTTGCTGGTCTTCTAAGAAGGCTTTCAGCCAGATTGCTATGTCAATTTGTGGTCTTTCGAGATCAATAAAGAGGTCAGGTCGGGCACTCGATGTCTGGCAAGGTGGCCTGTTACCTGTGATCTTTATTTGGAACACTACATTCATTCTGGTCAGGACCTCGATTCTTCATGACATGGATTCCCAAAAGTGTTGGAAATAGTCATGGTTCACTGGTCATAACTACTTTGTCAAAAAGGGTATTTTACTGGATTGTGGAAAGACCTGTAAAAACATTAAACTCTGTGCCATGTGCTCTGTGGCATGGTACATTATCATGATGCTATTGTGAAACTGACATGTGACCATAAAGATCAGAACATAATCACAAGATCTCAACCTTTCTGTTGGTTGCTGGAGAGGGACCTAACTGGGTATTATTGCTATTTCATTTTCCTCCAGGTCTGATATGCATTTTGAGATATGATATGCATTTTCTTTTTAACACACTTGTACAGAGTGTTTATCTAAGTTGCTATAGTCTTCCTGTCAGCTTGAACCAGTCTGTCCAGTCTTTGTCACTTATTCTTTTATTTTGGCACCATTTAACATTAAACATCCCAAAAGATGAGTAGATTCAAAAATCCACACGAAAAAAAACAATCAACTTGAACATTACCCGAAGCTGCTGCCTATCTGATGTTGCCACACTATTTGCTGATTAGATGATTGCATTAATGTGTTGATGAACTGTGCATCATCAGTGTATTGCTCTCTTCACACAATTGACTTTTGTTTCGGAAGTAAACTCTAGTGTGTAGGGTTTAATGTTGGAGTTGGAGTTGGAGTTATACGTTGTAGTTATTTGTGAGTGCGTTGGGATTAACACTGTTTGACTGGCAATTTAAAGCCCTGTGGATTTATTAAACACCACCAACTCTGTTTTTGGAAGATGAGTGGGTGCAGAAATCTCTGGCTGATAATGATGCTCATAACTCCAGAACACCTGTGTCCTCAATGGCCATTAATTATAATAGACTCATGTGGGTCTAGTTTTTCCTGTGGCTAAGCATGCACTACAACCAGGCCCATGTCAATACAATTAGAATCCAAAAACCTGATGAAATGCACCGTTAATTCCATGTTATAATTTGTAAAAGCAATGCTATGAAAAACATGCTTGGAATGCTTTTACAATTCTTTAGCCCATCTTATGCTGAATACACACCAGAAGACAATCTGACAAGTTTTGGGTCGAATTCTCGCCTTTTGACAATCCTAGTTAATGTCCTTTTTACCTGGGTGCTTCTACAGTTTATTTCATCAGATTGTGGTGTATTAAGTGTGACTAAATCTGCTAGAAAGAATGTTGTAAATGCCCTGATCACATTTACACATACATCTGACCTGTAACATGTTATTATTAATTAAGTATAAACACATATCATACACTGCTGCAGCAAAACAGTTCATTCATTCATTCATCTTCTTACCCGCTGATTCCCGAATCCGGGGTCACGGGGTTCTGCTGCACCTATCCCAGCACACATAGGGCAAGAGGCGGGGGTCACCCTGGACGGGTCGCCAGTCCATCTTAGGGCAACAACATAAACAGACAACCATTCACACATACATTCACTCCTATGGACAATTTAGAATCACCAATGCACCTAATCTACATGTTTTTGGACTGTGGGGGGAGAACATGCAAACTCTGCACAGAAAGATCCCGGCCCGGGATTCGAACCCGGGACCTTCTTGTTGTGAGGCGACTGTGCTATTCACTACACCTGTATGTGACCAATTGTTTGGAATTTTAAAAAAGTTTTAAAATATATGTTGCATACTTGTGCTATAACAAGCACCAGTCCTAAACTTTTCTTTACTCTTTTTTTCTCTGTCAGTGCTAACCACGCTTCCGGCCTTGACTGTTGTCCCTCAGCCACCCATATTTCAGGCTAAAGTTCCAACTGCAGCCAGTGTGACTAACGGCTTGGAAACAAGCGAACAGCGCACATGGCTGTACCTGGAGGAGACTGCCAACACCCTTCTCAACACTGTCCAGCAACTCAAAGCACTCATTGCCCAGGCCAAACAAGCCAGCAGTAACCTGGAAAAAAGTAACTACAGTAGGAAGGATGTGAGTGGACTGCAACTCTGATGGTTTGGTGTCTTGAAGTTTTGTAAAGAAATGCAAAAGTCGTCCCTGATCCCTGCTCATTATTAAACCTGGGTTGTAAATCCACCCTAAAAATAAAGCAGTTTAAAGCAGTTTCAGTCAAGTTGCACACAGCACAGGATACGTACCGTTTACTCGAGTTTTATTTAAGCAATAGACATTATTGTTCATTCTTGTGTGAAACAAACACAATTATGCATATTATATAGAGAAATCGCCATTAAATAGTATAGACAAACATATTGTGGGTAAAGTTTGCAGTATTGCATGCACAATTATTCCTTACTTATTCATTCAATCATTATTCATTTAAAAACAGGGTTGTTCTTTTTTTGGCTTAGATCAATTTAATAGGTCATATACATTAAACATCATATGTTTTAAAAAATTCTAATAAAAATAAGGTACAATCAAAAAATACAAATAAAATTGAGTTATTATATAGTTAGTTGAATATTGTATACTTCAGACAAAAGACTTTTTGCATGTTGCACAAGTTGCTTTCACTGTCACTGTCAAATTTGAGAAGTGGTGGTTCGCTGGTTAAGTTGTTAGACTGCTAACTCAAAAGATCATTTGTTTCCCAGCACCAGCATTGCTTGGCCCTTGGGCAAGGCCCTTAACCCAAATTTGACAAATGTAAATTGCTTTCTATGTAAATTACTAGATTCAATATAGCAAAGTAGCATGTAAATAAATACGATAATTAGTCACCTTCCATAGTTTAGGTTTTTTAACAGATCAGTGCTGTTTAACTCCTACAAAAACCTCAAGCTGTTCTGGCTGGCTTTCCATTAGATTGTGGAGTGTGACTGTGGAGAGGTGACATAAAGGCATTTTTTCTAAATTATTGACTGGTTTGTGGGTATGATACGTAAGTGTACTTCCTCATTTATAAACCCTAGGATTTTTTAAGATTCTTCATTTTTGTAAGGTTTTTCTTGACTTTTTTAAATGTTATTTCTGATTATATAAATACGATGTTCTTGTGGACATATTTCAGATGTGTACAGTGATTTCTGTGGAGTGAGTGGGAGTGGGATTTTATAAGCAAGATGTTCATTTGTACTTTCTGTCTCTCAATCATCAATAAGAAGGTTAATCATAAGTGTTCTCCATCAGTGTTTTCCCAGCCAACTGTCACTTACTGATGAAACAGAGGGGAAGATTACTGAAATTATCATCAAGGCAAGTGGGCGTACTGCTCTTTTTCTTTTTCTTGGTCTCTGTGCAAATTGGGGTTCCTCTGAAAAGCATAGAAATGTTATTTGACACTTTCTGCAGGGTTTAAAATCGGACAATTGAGTCTGCATAAATTGGGCATTTTTACAACTTTCATGTTTCAAATGTAAAAAAAAAAAAAAAAAAAAATGTTAAACATTGTTAATCTGTGAGCATTGTGGCTGTTAAAAAAATCACGTAACATGGTAGGAAAATTAATCCAGCTTCTCTGTGCTGCTACCTTTTCTGCCCATGTAGCCACTTAAAGAGAGATGTCTAAAAAGTACCATGTGGTTCTTTTGGCTGTAACAGCTGTGAACGCAGGTAGTCAATTTAGAGAAGACTCGAATATTGAGGGTTGATCTGGGAACGAGTTGTACTGAAAATGACTTTATTTTTGTCCCCTGTGAATACAATGTACACAATAGAGGGAAAAAAGCCTTTAGGTGACGACAAGCTAGCCAACTAACTGTAATGAATGATGTATGGTTTCTTCCATAAAACAGCAATCTGTACAGTAATGGACTACAAAAATGCATGTGTCTGTTGGTTGATTGATCTACAAAGAACACTTCTGTATTTAATATAGTAATATCGAATTAATTGCTCCTGTTTATAGTTAATTTTCATATCACTTAAGAATGTCAAAGGTTTTAAGTTTTCTGACTAAAGAACAAGGTCATGAGTTACATCATCAAGAATTTGCATACCATTCCATTCACACGTTTACTAGCAGAGAATCCTTTTACTGAAACATACATGAATTCATTAGGCGATATGAGTTAATTTAATAGTTACCCTTTTTTTGCAGCATACCTGTGTAAATTGTGGACGTGAGGCATCCAGCGAATGTGCAGGCTGCCACAAAGTCCACTATTGTTCTAACTTTTGTCAAAAAAAGGTAAATTGTATCTTCAGTCCTATTCAGTTAAACATGATTTGACACACATTAACTGCATTCTGTTAATTACCCCTTTTTTCATTGAGAAATCAACTGTGATGTATATAGCTGTGTAATGCTTGAGTATGTTTCTTTACAATATATTTGATTAGAATACAATATTTTGTGTATTTTGCATCAGAATCTGCTTTAATAAAAAAAAAATATTTTCAGGACTGGAGGGATCACCAACACAGTTGCTCTCAACCTAATGTGGCTATGGGTGTTCATGACGAGGCTCATATAGCCAGCATGGAGGTTGAGAAAGTCAAATCATAGCCCAAGTATGGACCCATGCATAATCCTGCTTCAGAATGACAATGTTTCTGTGCACAAAGCCTCTACACTCCATGAAGATATGCTAAACCAAGGTTGATATAAAAGATCTGAAGTGTACTGGACAGAACCAATGAACAGGAACACTGGAACAGTAAACAATTAATAAATATGGAATGATAGATTCAACAAGTGTGTCTATGCAGTGTCCATAAATATATGGCCATAAATTGCAAAGCACATTCTGTGATGCCTAAGACTCAAAGAGTACATCTACAAGATGAGGAAACGTGGAGGCAAACAAAGTTCTTGCCAGTCCTTAAAGCATAACACATGAAAGGATAATGATGTAGTAAATGAATACAAGTCAAGAAAAGAAAGCATGACATCAGTTGTGTGAGATGTAAGGAAAAGACACAAGGTACATAATGAATATACAATACTGTTTATGTTTTGTGGCACTAGAGGATCCGGAACTTTCTGCAACTATGATTAAGATGTTTACACTAGCTAACATTTACTTTACTGCACACATGAAAGATAGTTAAGCTACACACAAGAAACGGATGTATAAAACAGAAAATATTTTGTGTTTGTGTGTGTGTGTGTGTGTGTGTGAGAGAATTCTATCCTGCTGTGTATTATGCATCATAATTTACCAGGCTGGCCTAAAAGTTCCCCAATAGCAGTCATTATTTTATTCTTATTTGACTGTTTGTGAAAATCTTTTCTATACGTCTAGAGTTGAAAAGCGTTACACGTTAAATCCGTATAACTCTGGCTCTCAGGTCTTCCCCAATTACATCACTGACTGATTTATAATCATGACTGAATGCGTGGGTCTGATCCTTTTGTATTTAATGTTATTATTTAATGTTTTAGCTGAAGTTTTTGTTTTTTTCTGAAAATATATAATCTATAACCTATCTGTCTATTATAATAAGTTTTAACAGCATGTTAAAGCATACATCTGGGCATCTGGGCGGCGCGGTGGTGTAGTGGTTAGCACGCTCGCCTCACAACAAGAAGGTCCCGGGTTCGATTCCCGGGTCTG
>JAOTRA010000008.1:9991112-10016244 GCA_026260255.1 Pseudolaguvia tuberculata | reverse complement strand
TTCCTTCTCTCTCGCGCATCAACATGAAACAACGCTCCTTTCCACAATGTGGCTGCTGCTGACCCGCCAAGTACTGACGCCGCAAAACATGAAGCGCAAAGTGGCCAGGGAACACTGTACTCCTGTCGGGATTTTGAAATGTGCATATGATGCACACTTTACTATTCAATAAGGCCACGAATGGGATGACTTATAATATGCAAAAGTGGCACTTTAAATAGGTTTAATTGCATTCCTTCTATATTCCTTCTCCACTTGTATAACAATTCAACTCA
Organism: Pseudolaguvia tuberculata; assembly: GCA_026260255.1. Lineage (NCBI taxonomy): Eukaryota > Metazoa > Chordata > Actinopteri > Siluriformes > Sisoridae > Pseudolaguvia > Pseudolaguvia tuberculata. Next base: position 10,015,969 of record JAOTRA010000008.1, on the reverse strand, counting down.
ATGTGTTTCTATTACACATGACCATTTTACAATGTTGTACAGTATGTACGGATTTAATTCATACACTCTATTGCCATACTGTATATAACATGCTTTTTTTTTTTTTTTTACAGTCTGGAAGGACATACTGTCTGAAATGAAGTACACGTTTAAGTAATATGTGATTTTTTTTGTTCCTTATTTATAATATTTATCTAAAAAATATGTTTTCAGAGTGTTGGAAAATAGTGAATGATGTTCAGTGCAGCTTTTACAGAATCTCATATTGACTTTGTTTGAGTTTCGATTTCTATACAGCCCCGTCACTGGAGACACTATGCAAAGTTAATGCAAAATTTTTGTTGCCTTAAAAGTAATTATATATAAAAACAAGCATACTTTCACCTTTCAGCTGCAAACACTATCTAAGCATTATTCCCTACTTCTGCTGGCGCGTATCCCACCTCACATAAGTGCAAGAGGCGGGGGTACACCCTGGACGGCCAGTCCATCTCAGGGCAACACATGGACAAACAACCATTCACTCCTATGGACAATTTACAATCCCCAATCCACCTAATTTGCATGTTTCTGGACTGTGGGAGGAAACCGTAGCACCCGGAGGAAACCCACGCAAGCGCGGGGAGAACATGCACACTCCGCACAAAAAGATTCCACAGCCCGAGAATCGAACACGCGACCTTCTTGTTGTGAAGCGACCATGCTATCCACGGCGCCACCACGCCGCCCTCTAAACATACATGTCCGACCAATCAGAAACAAATGTGCAATGATACAAAAGTGCACAAAATGCAGACAATTCTCATGTTATAATATAAAGTAAATATAATGTACACACCTCTGGTCCTCTTTGCCCAGCAAAGACAGGATGCGGAGCAGGTGAATCTGCAACCATGGAGCAGGAACACTGTGGTAGTTAAAGTCCAGTGGGAGTTTTCCTCCAATCACCTGCTTCAAGATGGTTACAAAGCTGCTTGTCAGCTCCTTGTAGTTATCTGGGTTCTCCTAATAAGAAGGTAGGCGCAATTACTACTGCAGCAAAGAAGACATGACCGTCAGCAGAGAACAAAAATGTGCTTTATATACCTCATTAGTAATGCATCCCATGCAGCTGAGCTATTTTTCTTATTTTTAAGAAATAAGACAGAGGCAATACTGTAAAGTGTTTAGACCTTTATCATCTGCAGGTAGATGTGTAATGAGGACATCATGACTCCAGGATCTTTGTCACACAAGGCTTTCCGGAACTTGCTGTGAATGTGCTGCACTTGATTCGGAGCCATCAGATAGAACTTGTACAAAGCAAGCACTGCTTTCCGTCGGATGATTTCCCTAAAAACAAGCCAAGAATAAAGAATCAAGAATCAGAAAACACACATCGTGATAGACCGAGTGGATTTGATCATTTATTAATTGATCCTACTTTTGATGAGAAAGTTTCTCTTCTACCAGCGGCAGAATGGAGGGAATCATGTCTTTGGGAAATATCTGACTTACAACAGTCAGAGCCATGCAGACCTCAAGGAGGTTGGTGCTCTGAAGATCCTGTAGATGACAAATTATTGCTTAATAGACATGATTCTATGGTGTTTAATCAGATCAAATCCAGCAATATAACACGTCTTGTAGGGCGGTGCAGTGGCGTAGTGGTTAGCACGGTCGCCTCACAACAAAAAGGTCCCGGGTTTTATTCCTGAGTTGGGCATCTTTCTGTGAGTTTGCATGTACTCTACGAGCTTGTGTGGATTTCCTCCAGGTACTCCGGTTTCCTCCCACAGTCCGAAAACATGTACATTAAGGAATCAAACCCAGGGCCTTTTGGTTGTGAGGCGACTGCCGCCCCGCCAAACAACAATTGAGGCTTTATTTATTTACTGATTTATCTATAAGATTTAATTATACTAATTAATTTAATTAGTCCTGAATGAATCTAACTACATCATCAATCCAAAATCCTAACTACAATGTGTATAGTTAGAGCCCCAGATTAAAGTCCATTTCAAACTATTTCCTGCCCTTTTTCTACTGGATTTTACCCTCTTGTTACCCTATATATAAAACCATCACTGAAGTTCATTCATATAGCTTTTTACCCGCTTATGCCCTAATTCGGAGTCACGGAGGTCAGCTGGAGCATATCCCAGCGCACATAGGCGAGAGGCAGGGGAACACCCTGGACACACACACACTCAATCCGATGGGCAATTTAGAAAAACCAATCAACCTAATGTACATGTTTTTGGACTGTGGGAGAAAACCAGGGAGAACATGTAAACTCCGCACAGAAAGATCCTTGGCCTGGAAATCGAACCTGGGACCTTCTTGTTTTGACTTTCATTGAGCCACCCATCATTGAAGTTATCTGGTGAATAAACATACACACCTTTAACACTGTATTGACCAGCAGTAATAGCAGCTCGTGACCCTCATTCAGAAACAATGACACTGCCAGGTAACCTGCCATCATATAAAAACAAACAGACTGCTGAGAATGTGCTACAGCTTCTGATCAGATCCTGATCGATTTGTACGAATGCGTGTATCATACCGACTCTTTTCTCCAGCACTGTGCCTTGCTGAGCCAGTTTGATAGCGTGGATGTAAACAAACGAAGCTTCATAACCGAGCATCTCACAATACATAGCTCTCACCATCAGCTCTCTCATTTGTCTCTGAACAGAAAAATAATACATGTTAATCATTCATAGTGTAAAAAGACTACAACAGCAGAGACGCAGTAGAAACATCTCACCATTGTCGTATTAGGTGATGATATCTGCTCTTTAATAGCAGCCAACTCTTTAGTAATGAGCTTCTCTTCGTCCTGGGGGAAAAAAAGGAATAGGACTTTATTGGTCCCCTCTGCGTTGTCAAAAAGACAGGAGGCAGAGCTGGAGATGTTGAAGACGTTAAGATTTTCATTGGGAGTGACTAGGATGTGACTAGGATGGACAGGATTTAAAAGGAGTTCATTAGAGGGACAGCGCATGTAGGATGTTTTGGAGACAAAGTGAGGAAGGCTAGGTTGAGATGGTTTGGACATGTGCACAGGAGGGACATGCAGTATATTTGTAGAAGAATGCTGAGGATGGAGGTGCCGGGCAGGAGGAAAAGAGGAGGTTTTTGGATGAGGTGAGATATAGAGGTAGTTGGGGTGAAAGAGTGCAGATGGGCAGTGTGGAGTTGTGATTCGCTGTGGCGACCCCTAACGGGAGCAGCCGAAATGCGAAGAAGATTTTATTAGTCCCTTCTAATGACAAACCTAAAGAAATCGATCGGGGAAACACTCACATTTTTAGATGTCAGTTCAGTTATGCTTCGGACTAAGTGTCCTAACTTGGAGGTGGTTGAAAGTTTGGAGGTTCCAGGCTGAGAATCCAGAGACAGCAGACTCGGGAGTGCACTGAGGGTCTTCTCGACAACATCACTCATTGCAGCTGGAAAAGGCACAAACTTACAAAGCACCCTTGTTCTTTCGGGCACTTTCTTCTTCCGGACACGAACGGCACAAGCGGCCCACCGAAATAAACAGCTTTAAGATACTCATAAGGTAAATGGACACTGAAAAAGGAGAAATGTTTACAACACTGAAACTAGCCGAAGGTTTAATCCCAAACGCACTGGGATGAACTATGAATGTGCACTATGTAGTGTTTGCCGAAAATAATTTTATTGCCTTTTAGCAATAAAAATAAAATTTTATTGCCTTTTAGCGCATTGTCATATCCTGTTTCTTCTTCTTCGGTTGTTGTGAGGTAAATGTGAGCGAAGGAGTCACTAGCGCCACACCATGGAACCATATATTAAATGCAGTATGCACCTTATTAGTTACCATCCGGATATTGAAATACGCGGAAAATTGTAATTTAACAATCTGAATATATAAAGATGACGTCATTACTTTCCTATGGAACCATTGGATAGATATGACATCGTAATATGGCTTTTGCCAGGATCTTGATCTCCTGTAATATTAAAAATCTGTAAATAATATTAAAATCTATAATATTTGGATATTTGGGATATATTCTAAAATTGTTTTGGTTGAAATTGAAGCATTTTACCTATGTGAAATAATTTTAAACAGTAACGTTACAATTTCCCTTTACTGGAATTAACAGGTTTCATTATGACAAAAAGCTTTAATTTTTTTTATTTTACGCTGATGACCTTTCTAATGCAACCCTCCCATTTAACCAGGCTTCGGACCAGCACTAAGGATACACTGGCTTGTGCCACCCTAATTGCTGGGTTTTATAGGCAATTTAGACTCACCAATGCATCCATCTAGGTACATATTTTTAGACTGTGGGAGAAAATCGGAGTACCTGGAGGAAACCCACGCAATTGCAAGAAGAACTCCGCACAGAAAGATCCCCGACCTTCAAACCCCGGACCTTCCTATTGTGAGGCAACCGTGCTAACCACTACTCCACCATGCCGCCAACAAAAAACCTCTGTAAAGACTCAAAATACAGAACACCTTTGAGATGAACTGGAACACCAGACATGAACCCCAGACATCCTCATCTGACACCAGTGTCTAATCTCGTTAATAAATGCAATTAAGTCATTGTTATGGTGATCAGCAGACAAGAAATACCTAGTTGTAAGCCTCACCACTGCAAAGGAAGACCTATACTCAAGCCCCACCACCAAAAATTCAGCCACTGCTGGTTTTCTGAGCATGATCCTTAACCTTTCCCACTGTCCCCTAGCTGATATGTGAAGAAAAATATTTTGCTATGTTTTATTTGTATACTTATTTATGTGACTAATTTAATACTTAGATAAAAACAATAATAAAAAAGCAAATACATCACATTTTATAATGTGTAAAACCCATTTATTTATTTAATGACGACACTATGACGATTGTAGACATATATACATTTCGCTACAGTAGTAACTGTTCCTATAGTGCAAGTACTTCGATATAGTATAGATCGATATACGTCAAAGAGCATATGATAATGAATAAAGTATTTTTTGCATATCAATCAAAATCTGCACAACAATCTCTGCTCTCTCAGCTAACATCTAAAATTAAATAGAAACACAGAAGTCTCCTCTAAAGACACACAGCGGGGAGTAAAGTTCATCACAACCATCTGTGTTTTAAAGACATTACCACAAGACAGAGATACAGTTGCAATTTGGATGTGTTTAATGATTCGGTTTTGTTAGCTTGACATCAACAAAACAAAACAGCCAATTACAGGAGTTTATAAGGGGAGAAGAGAGCTGCTTATTGGTGTAGGGTTAATGAAAAGTAATACTTCCATGTAATTACCTTGCTATTTTAAACATAACTGGATCATTGGAATGTTTATGATTACAGAGTACATGTGTGTGAATGAGAGGGAAGGCAATGCAGTGGTGAGGTTGAAGGGAGAAGAGGTAGAGAAGGTGGAGGAGTAAAAGTACCTGGGGTCAAAAGTGCAAAGTAATGGAGAGTGTATTAGAGAAGTGAAGTGTTCGGGCAGGGTGGAGAAGAGTGGCAGGAGTGATTTGTGATTGACGAGTTTCTGTAAGAGTAAAAGGGAAAGTTTATAGGATTGTAGAGAGACCTGTAATGTACGGTTTTTGAGACAGTGGCGATGTCAAAAAGACAGGAGGAGGAGCTGAAGGTGGCAGAGTTTCTTGGGAGTGACCAGGATATACAGGATTAAAAATGATTTTAGTAGAGGGACGGCGCATGTAGGATGTTTTGGAGACAAGGTGAGGGAGGCTAGATTGAGATGGTTTGGACATGTGCAGAGAAGGGACATGCAGTATCCGCTGTGGCGACCCCTAACGGGAGCAGCCAAAAGGAGAAGAATGGAATGTTCATGATTATTTAAGAAAAAAAAAAAAACAATAGACAACTGTAACATTGTGTGTATATATAATAAAACATCCTCACAATTGCTGACATTTCTACATGAAATGATTCTGTTCCAGCACTGGCCTGGTTTATTTGGATACATCAGTTTACGGGCTGTATGAATTCCGTTGTACCCCATTATTTACAGTGTAGTTTTTAAACTGCATGCACGTCATGTATTCTTGACAAATCTTTACTTTTCTTAGCATTAGTATTTTGGCCAAGAGTTGATCCTGTACTTAGCAACATATGAATAAATAAAACAACTAACATTGTGCTCTTGTCTGTATAGACTACAGTCTCTTCAACCCTGTTCTACTCTACTGTGCATTTCTTATACATTCAACACTTTAAGTTAATAGTTCTTCTAGTAAATGTTGCTGTTGGTGTCAATGCCAGTAAGGACATATCAAGCGCTGCAAGCTGCTGTTCAAGCCCAGACCTGCAGAGACAAAGCAAGAGTGTGACAATTGTATTGGCACCTTACCAATACGTGTCTTCTCCAGTTCTTGCCACATCATTAGTTAAAGTAGAAGCCCACCTTTTTGGGAAAACGCTACTGAAATGGAATGGAAGAAATGTAGTGTACTGTACAGAACCCTGACATCCCAACTGGAGCACAGACTGAATCCTAGACCTCCTCACAGAACATTAGTGTCCAATCTCATTAAGCTTAATTCGAAATCCCAATAATGATACAGTTACATAATACAATCTAGAAAAAACATAATCTCCACACTTCTAGAAAGACTTTCCTCCAGATTGTATTATTATAGGAGAAAGTAGGAAATTAAATACCTATATATATATATAAACAGAGTTTGAGTTTAAAACTTACTTTTGTCCATGTAATATGACATAAAATGCAAGAATATCACATTTAAGCAGTAATGACAGAACAAGATCCAAATGCTTTTAATGGTTTTCCAAAAATACAGTAATTGTTTGTACCATTTGTACTCTTAAAAAATGCTAAATTCTCTTCAACAACTATTTCCTTATCAATAAACAATAAAACAAAAACATCTCAAAGTAATTGTTTTTTGTTTTGTTTTTTTTACCCGTAAAGTGTGGTCCCAGGACCCTGAGCAGAATGATGTCCCGTCTGGAGAGACGCGAAGGGTACTGACTCGGTTCTCATGTCCAAACAAAATGGAAACGCGGGTCCCCTTTAAAACATCCCACACGTTGATGGTGTAGTCATTGTAGCCACCAAACAGTAGTCTGCCTACAGGACATAGTGCATTTAATATAAACTGTGCAAATATGCAAGTGTGTCAATGTGAGAAAAGTTTGATTTAATTTAAAATATGCAGTAAAAATCCTTTGCCTTGTATTTATAAATGAATGTTTGTGAAGCCAAGGATGTAAAATCAGGAAGGAATAGTTTAATGGTTATAGTATTGGACTGTTAACTGAAAGATCAAGTTTTGAGTCCCAGCACCACTAAGTTCTTACTGTTGGACCCCTGAGCAAGGCCCTTAAACTCCTATTACTTAGTTGTATTAAAGAGATAAACGTAAGTCTGGATAAAGGTAAATTTAAACATAAAATCTCACACTTAAACATGATATTCTGATACATGTGTGTTCTAATAAATCAACATGCTGCTTAGTGCTAGAGTGTAAATGGTAGCCCTTACCACTGAGAGAGAAGTCCACACTGGAAGCTCCGAATATGATGCTCTCCTTGGAATAAATTGCCACTTCTCTATCAGCCCTCAGGTCATACAAACGGCACTGATGACAGCAAATCAGACTGATAAAGCTGCACTAGTATCCTTAGAATATAACAATTAAGTTTCTACTTAAAAGAGATAAGCTTTTTTTTTTTTTTTTTTTTACCATAAAATAAACATCACACCTACAAACTGTTGACTATAGGAAATGTTTTCAGGATTTTGAATGCCAAATTTACTGGTTACTTTACATGGCAGATTTATATACATACACATTTTTGGGAGGATAATAACACAATGAGCTTTTTCTTTTCAACCAACAAAACATAGACCTCTGTGAAGCATGATGGATTACTTGCCCTTAGAGGATATGCAATCAATTCAAAAGACAGGGTTTTTTGATTTGTTTTTTTTTAACAATATGCTTAAACATCTAATGGTCAGTTCAAAATAGCAATATTACCATTCTATGTGATATTCCAATTTTAATTCATCAGCATGATTATGTTAAAAGGTTTGTTTACAGCCAAATTTGAACCTCTGGCAGAAGCAACTAGTTTTTGAGTAACAGCATCAATGATTAATGAATCAATAACAAATTAGTTACAACATACTAACATTATGGTAGCCGTCTCTTATTTTGCCAATAGTAAACAGTCCAAGAGTTTTAAAAATGTCTTAGGCTTCCTGTTGTAGGTAGCAGATTCTCATCTGCATAACACCAGATAGAGCAATATTTACTTATTTCCTTTCTACTACTCTACATTATCAAGTAGCATTGTGTAATATTAACTTTAAATATTTTTTCTTTCCTGTCAAACCATCAAGTGTTTAATCAAGCCAGATCGTAAAGTGGTCTTCTTAGTCTTTAATATCATCTCTATATTATTATAATCATTGTTATTTAAAGAACTAGACGAGAATTTAAAAAGGAGGAAAACTTACAGTAGCATCGTCTGAGCCAGAAGCGAAAGCATCGCCACTCGGATAGTATCTGAAGCCAAAATTAAGCATAATGTGGGAAATATACACCATATAAAATATGCAAACGAAAAAATCCACAAACTGTCCGCAAGCAGGTGAACTTACCGCACACTGTTAATATCTGACTCATGGGTTTCAAATGACTGAATGCACTGTCCTGTGCGCATGTCCCATACATTTGCTTTTTTATCGCAGCCCTGAGATAATAATGAAAGTAATAATGGGTCTCACAATATGTGAAAATAATAATGGGTCTCACAATATGTTTGAGAGATAAATAGAGAAAGAGAGACAAAGTGATAAAGTATGACAGAGAGAGAGAGAGAGAGAGAGAGAGAGAGAGAGAGAGAGAGAGATGTTTTAAAGTTTGATGGTTTTAAAGTCCTAACCCCTGAGACGAAAGTGTTGCCGGTCTCAGAGGGAGCAAGGTCCAGGCAAAGCACATCAGCTGCATGCCCATGAAAACTCTGAAGCAGCTGCCCACTTTCCACATCCCACAAGGCACACGTGCCATCACCACTCGATGTTAGGATCTCAAATTTAAAAAATCATCACAATTATAGTACATACACAAAGACAACTCGTTAATAATATATATTTTTTTGCATCCGGCATGTTTACAAGGAGTTTTGATACAGAATGATAAACATAACATGGTGAGTTACCCAGTAATTTTGATAAAAATATTTTGACTATTGGAGACCTGCATGTCTGAGTTGGTAAAGCTGCAGGCAGACAAGTAATTGGTGTGCATTGCCACAGATTTCTTCTTTGCTGCCAGGTTCTCATTCTTGTCCAGAGATAGCGGGTACACAGAACACTTGTTGTCCAGACCACTGCAGAACACAAATAGCTCACTTTAGAATGCTATGCCACTTAGGAGGATAGGAGGATATCTCAGCTACTTATCTTAATACAATTGCCCTATTGGAACACCTTAATTTCATTCAATAACAATGATAGATTTGTCAAAAGGTTTGAAGAGTTGCAAGTCCTTACCCACACGCTACTGCACATCCAGATGGGGCGTATGCACACGCCATCACCCATGTGCATGGCATCGTCACTGCATGTTCCTAAAAAAATGTAAGAAGCTAAACATGTAGGAAAATCTCCAAAAATCTTGTTATATCATTTAAGTATTTACACTTTAAGGATATAACAAGCCAAAGCCTTTCTGCCAAACTGCACTTTGTTGTTTAGTCAACATTCATAATTTCAAAAGCTATTAATAGAAAAGCCTGCTAGATTAAAATAGCACAAATGACAATTAAAATAGGGCCTAAAATACATTTAAAATTGATATAATACTAGTTACTGCATTATAGAAATATTAAAACATTTTTATTCCTTTACCTTATTGGTTGTAAATGCATCCCACACAATCACCTTCCCATCCTAGAAAGGAAAAATAGTAATGTAATAAATATTATAGGTCTTCGATGTTTGCAAAAATGATGGAAGAATCAAAGACAGCTCTCAAATTGCAGTTGGGCTACAGCAATTAGTCAGTCAATAATGATACTTCCTGTGGAGCAAGAATCCTAAATGGCTTCCTCTAGAACCCTATAGTGCACTACATAGGGTGTAAAATACACTAATGCATATCATATGGTGAGCAAAGGAGCTAGACTACGATTTAATTTTGTACCTGCGACGAGCTCACAATTCTTCTCTTGTCTTTACACCAGTCCATACAAAGCACTTTATTGCCGTGTCCTTTTAGAGTTCTTCTTGTCTTCATGACAAACTGTCCCAAAGCCTCCACCTTCTCTGCCACCTGGTGCACTGGGTAAGGAAGCAGGTGTTAAATAGACTATATGTACACTGCAGTTAATTAAAGTCATCATAAAAACATGGCGCTTGAGTATTTTTATGCTCCAGTCTTAAATGATACAATCCGAGCAAAAATATTATGATGTGAGATAATAATGTTGTTTTTATAGAGTTACATTTACATCATTTGGCATCAGACGCTCTTATCGAGAGCAACTTACATGTTAGCATTTTTGGTACAACTAAGCGATTATTGTCTAAGGGCTTTGCTCAGGGGTCAACAGTGGTTGCTTGGCAGAGCTGGGAATTGAACCCTGGCCTTTCTGTTATCAGTCCAATGCTTTAACCACTAAGCTACCTCTTCCCCATACCAGTGTTGATCCGGTATTTTTTAAGGAGACTTCTAATTAAGTCTACTTTCAATCAGAATCTAACTTAAGTATCAGTACCACCAAGCTGCCACTTCTGGGCTGCTAATCAAGGCCTCATTCGTAAGTCGCTCTTGAGAATCTGCCAAATGCTGTAAATGTGGATGTAAGTCACTCTGGATAAGGGTGTCTACCACATGTTAGAAATGTTAAATGATGGTTAGTCATTGGTCACAGTGTTGCTTAGTTAGTTTACAGGATTAATTAGGATCATTTCAATACATTATTTTTTGCCAAAATATAAATGCAGACGTTTCTATTTAACAATCAGATACATACAGTTTATATTCTATACATATATATATGATTATATTCTATACAGGAAATCTACAGCCTTAGAGTGTAGTGCTGACAGTACTGACGCTATACAGGTGCTATAAATAACTCACAGGCTCAATAGTGTGGCCCGTAAATAAACGCGCTTCTAGAAATCAAAACATTTTTTTTTAATAATACATTAATTCCTTGTATTTGCTGTCAGATGAATAAAACACAACAAATCTGACGTTAACTAGTCCGGCTGTGTAAGGTTTTCCCCTCTGATGGTCTCTTATACTTACGCTCCACATCATGCAATTTGGCCCGCTCTTCTTCCAGCTTCGTCTTCAGCATCTCCGACTCGGATTTCAGCTTCACTATTGTTTCATTCGGCTGCACTTCCTGGGCAGCCATCTTTTATCCCCTTTTGAACGTACGTAAAGCGGGTTCTAATAAGCAGCAGCAGTATTTTATAAATTTCCCGAACAGATCCAAGCTTGACGACAGGTTGGATGTTACAGAGAGCGAGCAGCGGAAGCAGCTGATGTGACGTCACGTTAAGGATGCCCCTGTTTCCAGCATCGTGTAAGCGCTTGCGCACCTTTAACGCCGTGATTAAATGAACACAACACAGTAAACGCTGAATGAACGCATTTCTTAACAAACTCCTGATACACCTGATGGAGAAATACTTGGTTTTACTGTACGTCATAGTGTTATACGTCATGGCAACGCCTTCCACATTAATTATGCTTCCATCGAGGTTTGACTGAGATGTGATGAAGATTGATTTGTTATGGTGGAAAGTAGGACAGAAATTATTTGCTGATGAATCAGGAAAATCTTTTCATACACTGTTGAAATTTATTAGCCAAGAGTTTAAAATGATTTATACATAATGTAATATAATAATGTTTGTCAAGTTCACAATGATTTAGGCAACAATATATATTTTAAAAAAAACAAAAACGGAAAAAGGTATTTGGAATTTGTAGCAATAATATTTCCCTTTACTGAAACCAATTAGCCAAAATCTTGCTTCAGTATGACAATGCCCCTTTGCACAAAGCGTCCAAGCAGCATACTAATTAGAGTGTAAGAACTCAGTTCTAGTCACTACAGGCTCTAGTGGAAAGGCTTTTTAAGAAGAGTGGAGGCTATTAGAACAAATATGGTATGATATATTTAGCTAGCAAGTATGTATGTGATGTGTCTACAATAATTTGCCTATATTGTGTACATTTATTTCATGTGAGTAGTTTGCTAAAAATAATAATTCTTGTAATATTTTATACATAAGTATACCTAAAAAAAAATCATGTATAACATGTTGAATGGCACTAAAATGGCACAGAGCATAACTAACATTATGTATAAATCAGAAGTGAATTTGAAAGTGATTTATTCACAAACAGCATGTTGATAACTCTATAACAGGGTTATTTTGAGGTTAGGGCTCAGATGCGGGTGACAAAGCTTAGGTGAAGGCTGTTAGGCACTTGCAGAAGCTCCAGAGCGAGTGTGGATGGGCAGAATGGAAAAGTAACCTGGAAGCGATACTGTGCATCCATCATTAATTGAGTCAAGCCCTCACGATCCTGTAGGAGTGCCTGTTTCACAGCAGAATCCCAAACACAACTGTTCTCACAAGCAGTATTGAATACAAAAAGTTCACTAATGAAACTTTTAATGATATTAGGCAATTCTAAACTATCAACAACAACTAAAGAGGAGGGCCCAAGCAAACTTACCTGAACTTTCCGCACAAAAGAGGGTGCAACACGCTTTTCAAAGTCATCGATGGGAGTGTATGAATTAAGAATCTTTACAATCTGAAAATGCAGATAGGAAAACAGAGTAAACAGAAAAGAATCAGCAAAGCAACAGTGATTAGTTTGAGCACATCTGTTGCACCTGAACTGGTGAAAGCTCATGGCATCTCTGTTGAATCTCAGCTGCATCACCGTCTGTGGATTTGTTCACTTGCAGGAGCCAGGCAGCCTGTGACAGTGGTGCCAGAGTGTCCATAACATTGTAGTCTTGAAGGTCTTTCTCTCTCAGCCACTCTTCTAAGTAACTGATATTACACCTGTTAAGGGTTTGGACAAATATATAAGTAAGTATTAGTATAAAAAAGTACTTATCAAAGTAATCGAAGTGTATGTATTTTCCAAAAATGCCTACAGGAAATGCAAAAAAGCTAATTATTAATGTATTTACTGTTCTCCTATGCAGCTGTTACCTTTTAATCCCACTCACCTAATCTGCATGCCCTTGCGGCAGGAGCAAAGGTCCTTGCGGAGAAGGATGCTGTTGAGCGAGGCGGCTCCAATCAGGTAGAAGAGCTGACGGAGGGCCTGACCCTGCAGATGCTGATCCATGCTTTGCTGTACCATACAACTGTGGAAGTCACTCAGAAGCTCTAGGATAGAGGAGATGCTGTAGCTTTTGCCCTCACCTTCCTTGAGCCCATCTCCCAGAATGCTGTTGGAGCGCTTCCGGAAACCTGTGGGCTTCATGCTTGAGATGCCTTGCAGACTCTCATGTTCCAGCATCCCAGGGACTGAAGTAAGTAAAAATGAGCATCGACTTAAAAAAAAAAAAAAAAAAAAAACTAGATAAAAAATACATTACAGAGCTGAATGTTTTCTGATGAATTATGTTGCTAAAGATTATAAAACACAATATTCACAAACAAAAAAAGTTTATAGATAAAAAAGACCAAACAACCAATCATGGGGAAAAGGGCATCTTCCATCACATTGATAAACACGTGATAGATCTGAATTGCAAGATCACTGAAGATCTGTCTGTGATCCGACAGGTCAAAATTCTGCAAGCAGTTCTTCTTCTGACGAGTTGTATTGTGCTTCATAAACTCCTAAGGATGAGAGAATAATATGTATTGTTTCCTAAATACTGTTTGTAGAAAGAGTTTAAAAAAGCAATTTCACTCACTTCTTCTCCACTGTACTGTTTGAGGCAATTGAGCAGGTAGTATGTGTTTGAGAGCCAGAAGGACACAATCTCAAAATTGTCCGGATGGTTCTGAAAACAAAAGGACCAGCAGATATTACAATTTTCCTCCTCACTACCATAACACAGCATATCCTACATAATATACTGCTGTGCTGTAATCATACTTAATAATCCTCATTGTTGTGTTTTACTGTTTATTGATTTCAAAGAAAGAAAATATAAACACATTCATAAATCTACAACAAAATGTCTAATGTTAGACATTACAAGAAGAGTACAAACTAAGGGTTGTTCCAGAAAATATTACTTATATGGATACCATTTATGTATGATCTTGTTTGTTTATTTTAATAATGCATACTATTATTTCTGAACGGCTTTATGTAAGCTACAAATTACCGGTCTTACCGTGGTGATCTGTTTAATACCAGTGATAATGGCATGCATGAGGGACTTTAGCTTTTCTCCATCATTGACATAGTCAGCATGCCGAATGCACATAAACAGCAGATGGGCCGACAACCCAGGAATCATATTCACCACCACTCCCCTCGGCCTCAGCTCTGCAAAACAAACATACATGTATATGGGCTACAGAGAATCCAACATCCAGATAACATTTATAAAGTGGGCAAAACAATAATAAAATCTTTAGAACGTCATTATGGTTTAACATTATAACAACATTAAGGAAAGAATAAGCAATAGCGCCACTAAAAGCCTATAGAAACATTTTATTGCTCTTGGAGTTCAGCCATACTAGCCCTGAATAATTTGTGGCAGTATATTGGATCAATCCTAAGTAATGATTTTTTTATTTTTTTTTTACCATAATGCTTTTCATCCTCCATTGTACTTAACAGCTGCCAGCAGACATTACAGTAAAAGGTTTCCTTTGGCTGACTCCAAATTTAAATCCTCCCAAATGTATAAAATATAGTAAAATGTCACACAGAATATTCTATTTTTATATAATTCTTTATTGCAGTCTGATTTTAGACATTGGCCAGTTTCCAAATGTCCGCCTATAAATAACATTAGAAAGACGCTTGTGTCATTGACCCTTGTTATCTCAGTTGTTGAAATGCTGGATAATCGGGAGGGTGATGGATTCAAATACAAAGACATTTACTCTTTTGAGGACGGGTTTCTGAAAACAATTGCTTTTTTTTTAGTTGTACAGTACTCACTCTTATGCACTAGAATACACTATTGTTTAATTTATGTTGATATGAAATCCCACATATTAATGTGAATATGCCGTGCAAAATTGTATGCTTGTTGATGCATATGAAAATGTTACGTACATGAAGACAGCAATGACCAAAATTACCAAGTATTAATGTTCTCACAAGCCGACCTTCGTCCTCTTTTTTGTACTCCAGCATGCCAAGGTATTCTTTCGGAACTGTTGGCCCATCTTTTTCACTGACTGTTTAGAAGAGAGGACATGTTGTTGTAAATGTTAACTCCAGCAGATCAGAGCCCACCAGCTCTGTATCCTACCTTTTAATGGTGCTTGAAGAGCTTTGATTTGGTCCTGTAGCCTCTTGATAGTTCTGTCTTTTGCATCTAATTGCTCTTCAAAGTCCTATGAAAAAAAAAATATAACCACAAGTTACCATTACCAGTGAGTGACGAGATGACCTGCTCCCAGAAATGCAAACACATACACACCATGTTTTCAGCTGTAAGACGTGAGGTCTCCTGTCTGAGATTGTTCTTGACTTTGCTTTCTGTTTGCTGGTTTCTGTTCATCTCCTCTATCTTCTCCTGTAACTCCTCCAGCTTCTTCTCCATCTCCATTTTTTCTCTTTTCATTTCTTTGTAACTCTCTTCTAAAAGCCTGTGTGTAAAAATCCACATGTAACATATTTGCACAAACAATCACTAATGTTAGTATTCAAAAATGTCAGTATAGTAGTGTACCTTCGTTGGGAGCTTTCTTCTTCAAGCTTATGCTGAAGTTCATTTGATACTCTTATATTGTTTTCTGTCAAAAATAAAATAAAATAAATGAATTGGCACACATGACTATAATGAAGGAGTGTTTTCCCTCTAAAGAGCTTACCAGTCATCTTAATGTGTTGCTCCTCTAGCTGTGTTTCCACCTCCTGTCTGTGACGCTGTAACTCTATTATCTGTTGCTTTAGTTCGGGAATCACCTACATACATTACAGCAATGTTTCACACACTCTTTCAACCTAAGAAGTGTACATTTCCAGACAGTAATATAGACAGACATATAGATAAATTGATCTGCACTGATCTGTGTCCAGTACTTTCATTGTTCAACAGCTCTTCCAATCAATCAGTTCACCTTTCATTCTCCTAATTTTCTAAACTTTTGCATAGTTAGCTACTCCAGAAGTGAGAATAAAAAACACTGGCATACAGTACCATGTTTTCAGCAGTGAGCCTGGCCACTTCCTGTCCAATGCTGTGATTTACATCGCTCTTCTCCTGAAAGAGGGTTTGTAGCTGCTGATTTTCTTTACTCAGGTGATCATTTTTGAACGCAAGTGCCTCCCGCTTACTTTCATAACTTTCCCTTTGCTCCCGTAAATAAATCTCCACCGATCTGACCCATAAAGAGACACATAGGATGAGAACACTGGGTGTACTTGCAGTTACCCTGGCATGTTTCTGTGAAATGATAAATTAAATAACCTAGAGGAAACCCAGGCAGACACTATCCCGGGCTCAGGATTGAACTGAAGATATTTTTGTTTAAATACAGAATGTTTAGATACAATTCTTTGGTAAAAGGCCATTTAAAAAAAAATACTATTATTCTGAGTTTCCACATTCTATGATTCATTCAAGATGAGCAATCTGCTTATTATATACAATTATTATATATGATTTTAGTTTACCAGTTGTAGCTCTTCATACCTGGTGGCATTATGCAGTTCATTAAATGCAAACAGTAGATCTTCCTCACCATCATCATCTTCTTGGGACTCACCATCAACATCTTCAGGTTTATTTAACCTGTAACAATGTTAACAATCAATATGCAATGTTCACAATGTGTGTGATGGCAAGTTTACACCTTCTCTAAATTCACGTTCATCAAAGTCACCTAAACTGGATAGAATAAGTGTGCTAGTAGTAGGGAAAACACAAACCTTTCAGTATCTATTTAAATTTAAGCTTTTAGCACAGGTATAACTATTTAAATCCTTAAAAAGAAAGAAGAAAAAAAAAAAGTTTAACAAAACCTAGGAATGATCTGTTCCTTTTTTGTCTCACACAGAAGTTGTCTGGTAATAACATTCATTTTTTCTAAGAGAAAGAAAGTGGAAAAGTCTCACAGTTTTTGTATTTATGATCCAGCACATTATATTTATCCGAGCTGTTGAAGGAGAGAACACGACTTATTGTATTAGACGCTACCTATATTCTGCTTCATTTGCTCTCTCATCTTTCTCTCTGCTTCACTTTTTTCATTTTGCAGTCTGTTGATCTCTTTATGTAATTCTGGGATCAACTGCACAGAAAAATAAAAATAAAATGCAGTTTCTTAAAAATGCCTGACTAAATGTATAGACTAAACGTAGAGCCTACCTTAACCTGTTTGGTGAGCTGACCAAGCTGTTCCTTGAGGTCTTTGTTGATCTGTGTGTCCTCTTCAGTCTGAGCCTGTAGCCGAATATTGTTCTCCCTCAGCCTGCGATTCTCCTCCTTCATTGTTGCAATCTTTTTATCCAAGTCCTCCTTCTGCAGCTCACTGCTGTGTTCTGCAACTCTGACAAAGTTGTCACACAAAGTGTCAGCACTGATGAAAAATGCTGAAAAATTAACTTGTAACGTACAAATGTTTTTATAAATTACTTACTTTCTCAGCCTCTCTTCTCTTTGTAGGTCTTCTAAAAGTTTTTTCTTGAATGCATCAAAATTATCTGATGGGATATTTCAGTCAATGAGTTTTAAGTAAAATGTTGATATCATTATGAAACAGACATGGTCTACCTTGAAGTACCTGTCATTTGTTGCATGGAACTTTTGAGTTTTATCTGGAGAGCCTGATTCTCCAGCATAACTTTATCCTTTTCATCGTGAAGCTTAGCAATCACCTTGGTTACAATTAATGGTTCATATCAGAGAAATTCCACACATACTTTGAAATGTGCATCTGTCATATATTTTTAGAATCTCTAGCTTTTACGTTGCAATGTCTTACTTGATTGCTCTCTTCTTTCTTTTTCTTTTCTCTCTCTTCTACAGATAGCCTCTCATTGGCGGCTTTGCTAAGCTCCATCTCCAGGGACTGTACCCTGTCTAATCCATGAGCGTGAGCGTTAGCCACACTGGTTAGTCTTTCCATCAGTCCACGATTCTCTTTACCCTAAAAAAGAATGAGATTGGCCATTACTGATTTACACAGTTATCGCAGGATTATCAAAATACTTCCTTATGCAGTGAACAGGGCCAGGTATAAATATAAGTTGGTTTACAAATGCAGCTTTACATACTTAGGATGAGGAGCTCACCTGTTCCTCCAACTTCTTACGCAGCTGCTGGACTCGGTAAGAAAGCTGCACATTTAAAACGAGTCTTCGCATGGTCTGGAAGCGGCGACGCACCAACCAGGCCCGAGCATACTTCTGTAGAACCAGAGCCTTGTGCTCCTCCACCATCTACATAGGTTATCAACACATTCTCACACAAACCCAAAAAATAAAAATATATATACAATTCTGTAGTGAATTATAGAAAAAAAAAACCTGAAACCTTTTTGTAGCACTTGCGGGCAATCCATCCCCTGGTATATGCCTGAATAGTAACAGTAGCCACTAGTATAAGCTGGTAAAGCCGGCGTACAAGATAGCCACGACAATGCCTCTGAATGACCATAGCTGCCCAGGCCTGTTTTAGAGATGCTGCAGTAACCATGTGCCTGAAAAAAAACCACCACATTATACCTGCTAGCTAAGTGAAGAAACACTAAATGATGGTGTTGTCTGAAACTATTATAGCAGAAAGGCAGGATAAATAATAATTTTAATAATGTAATATGATAATATAACAATTTTCTAAATGAGGTATCTAAAATAATTAAAAGGTACTTAGCATATCGTGGTTCTTAGGGAAATGCAAATGTCATGATATAAAGTGTCAAATAAAGATTGACTCCTTCAGTAAGAGAAATATGACATGATTTTTCACCTGATCTGCCTCTTGCCTCGGACATACTGCTGTATGATGATGGCCGCCTCTCTCATGCGCATATACCTGCGTCTTTGAGCCCAACCTCTTACATGCTTTTGGATGGTCACACATGCAGTACGCAGATAATCTAATCGCAGTTTTTCCAAATATGCCACTTGTCCTGCCCGAAAGAAGATTTTGGTTCGTCCGAACTTATACTGATTAGAGTCCTGTTGAGGTTTAAACACTGGTGTCAGATATTTTTTACATTTTATGCTGTGACCTGGAAAAAAATAACTTTAATAAATATTTATTAATTTATGTGCTGGAATAGGCTCCAGCAAAATCCCTGTGATCCTGAATTAGGAAATAAATGGGTAAGAAGATGAATGAATGAATGAATGAATGAATGAATTTAAATGCAGGGCCTTCTTACAGGGATAAGCCTTTGTAACACTGTTTTGCATGTTTGCTTTTTCCCATCCAGTTTTAGCTCTGCTTGGCTCATCAAAATACTGTAACGGCTGTAGAACTCAATGTAGGTCCACCTGCAACATAACACAAATTTAAACCAGTGCACATTTGAGGCACAAATGGCATTATTCTAAAATTGTCTCTACTTACAAACTATATAAATGTAAAAATGTTTATTATCATAGCACCTCACAACAAGAAGGTCCCGGGTTCGAATCCCGGGTCGGGATCTTTCTGTGCGGAGTTTGCATGTTCTCCCCGCTCTTGCGTGGGTTTCCACCGGGTACTCCGGTTTCCTCCCACAGTCCAAAAACATGCAGATTAGGTGGATTGGTGATTGTCCATAGGAGTGAATGTGTGTGTGAATGGTTGTTTGTCTATGTGTTGCCCTGAGATGGACTGACGACCCTATGTGTGCTGGGATAGGCGCAGCAGACCCCCGTGACCCGGGATTCGGGAATAAGTGGGCAAGAAGATGAACAAATGAACGAATGTTTACTATCATGTTTCTCTGTTATTAAATAATTATAATTTGTTATTGTGGTGGTGGTGGTGGTTGATGTGTTTACCTAGATGGGTAACTCTGAGCACTAATTCGAACAGTCTCTAGTACTCCACAAGCACGCAGCTGTTGCACCACACGCTTTGAATCATATCTGTGAACACAGACATGAGGAAGGTTGAAACATGTATGGAAAAAAAAACATTTTACATTCTATCAGTATTACTCACTCAAATGGCAGCTTCTCTTCATTAGGTTTAATGCAGCGGACGTAATGTGGTGTAGTGGCATTTAAAGTTTCCATTAAGAGGTATAATGAACTCCGAAACTAAAGCAATAGTAGGAAAATTAATTAGACTCTCAATTTTTATATTAGATAACTGACAGATGCTAAATTGCTTTAATACAACACTGTGGGTTATATATTCTTTAATATAATAAACACATTATCTCTTACAGAGACTAGCAGTTTAATTGTCTACCTTGTCTCCCACAGTGCTTCTCAGTTGCTTGTTAGTTGGTTTGACTCCAGGTCGTGCTGCTTTCACTTTCACACCCTTTACTGTACGTACAGAATTCTGTTCCTCTTCATTAAAGAAACCTGCCAAGAGACAAAACTGACAGCAAAAAAATGAAAACATTTTTAGCCACAATAGGTGTGATGCATTTTAAAAGCAAAATACATGAACAAGTTTATCAGTTTATCATTATACGCAGTCAGGTGTTTCTCTATTTCTGTAGAGTTTGTTTCCCTCATTGGTATTAATCACGTTTAAGCCAGGTTAGAACAATTCTCACAAATTTACACCATGATCAAATTTACACAATGAATGATCAAAGAATTTCTAAAGAAAACTAAAGTAAGTAAGCTAAGAGAGAACTATTTAGAACTGTTTTAGCTCAATAAAAAGAGAACTTGAGAATAATCATTTAAATTGCTTAAATTGAATGTTGCAAATATGAATATAATTAATACAGTATTATTTATTTCAAGAATTGTTTAAGATCCCTGTTATACAATATTGCTTTTTTAAACACTGAATTCTAAAAACAGCACAATTAAAATTCTGAATTATTTAAACAAATAAGAGGTTGTACCTTGCTGGCTCTCATTACATCTACCAGCTCTTCATAGAGGGTATCTCTATTCTTTTCCAAGAAACCTTTACACTGATATTCCACCTAGAATAAAATGATTAATAGCATCCTCAAGTCAAACAGTTGACAAAAAGTGGCACATGCAGCATCAGCAAAAAAGGAGACAAAATATGTCCTCTTACCCTGTCTGCAAAGTGATGGATTACAAAAGATTCATTGGATAAACGAGGTTTCTCAAACATAGGCTTTGAGCTCAAATAGTTATACAACTTTTGCAGCCAATTGTTATCAGTACCCTGAGGAAACTGTTGAGCAAATAAAATGTTTGAAGCAGAGATAATAATTTATAATAATGCAAAAAAATAATAATCATAATTTTTTAATGATGCATGATGCTAAGAGGTTTCCTCACCAGGCACTCCTCATCCAGCAGGTCCAGGATGCCCATTTTGGCCTCAATAAGATCAATGACTGGTCGATTGTCATAGAAATCAATTAGTGTCCAGGGGATGTCCTCTTTCATGTACTCTTCTTGCTCTAATTTAAATACATGCTAGGAGAAAGAGACAGGAAATAAAAGAATCAGTTCGGTCTCTAATGTATCTATAGGTCACTGCACAACCTGATAAGGAATTTAAAAGAGCACATAGACATAGGTGGGAAACATACCAAGTTGAACTGCTGTTGAAGTTTCTCATTGGCATAATTAATGCAAAACTGCTCAAAGCTGTTCAGGTCAAATGTTTCAAATCTGTTAATTCCCAACAGCAAAACATTAGAAAATTAACAAAATTCTGTTCACACATTTTACATTCTGTATGCTATAAAAATTAAAAAGCATATTATTAAGGTATTTAAGTATACGAAACTAATTCAGAATGTAAAAAAAAGTTTTATCTTGCCCATAGATATCCAGCACTCCAATGAAAGAGTGCTGTTTTCCAGGCACACACAAGGCCAGGTTGATTCTTTGGATGATACAGTCAAAAAGATAGGCATAAAGATGCTTGGCCAGTGCATCACGAGCATTTATAGCACGTTCCTTTGGCTGCGGTTTGATTACAGTCTCAGATGCCAGGACAATACGCCGGTGACATAACCAGTGACACATATGTTCTACTCTGACTTGAAGCAGATCACAGAACACAGCCAGGTGAGTGTCACTAGACTGGAAAATATTAAGAAAATTATGTACTATAGTATGACTATAAAGACAAATGAATGTTTACTGTAGACAAAGCCTTTAGATACCAGCCGCTTACACTGATGGATGACTTGTCTGAACCAGCTGCTTGAATTACCACATTGCCCAAGTGCAGAATCCCTGCCAACATCTTGAACAAATCAGTCTGAAAATCATTCTTTAGTCCTAAAGATGAAAATGGATTCAGTGCAATGCAAAGAATATATAACAAATACTTTATTGTTATATTTTATATATATAATCATATGACATCACCCAGTAGATTGAAAGTACGGCAAGTTTCGGCCATGTCTGCACAATCGTCGACCCCCTGGATCACTGTCTCCCCACTCATGCAGGTGTAGTTAAACTTATCTGCACTCACTTGTAATGGTAACAAACAGATAAATTCCTGTTACATCAGCATCACAATCATCAAATAATTAATATTTACTTTTATAGTAAATATTATTATATCAACTAGAGAACTAAAACAGCTTACACACTTACTCAGTCTCAGGCTCTTAAATTGAGGTTGATCAGCACAAGAACACAATTGATAGAATATGTGATAATTTCTTTCATTCTCTGACTGGAGACAAAGCAAAAATACAATGTGAATGCTTAGGATGGTGATGCAGTATCACAGAACACATCGAAGTGTGTGACAGTAGACTGAAAAATAGAAAAAAAAATGGACACTACCAGCACACCCACATAAGTGTCACTTTTGGCACACAAACCGCATGTTGTAAGCATGTATATGGTACTTGAGTCTCACCCCATATGTCCTTACCCAACATTTGTGCCTTTTAATACTTGTTTAATAAAATACTTATTAATGAACACAAATCTCACTCAAAAATCTAGGAAAAGATTTTTAGAGGTGTGAAGAATGAAAAAAATAACATGGATGTGATGGCCAGATTTTCCTATTCTATTGTCTATTGAGTGTTGCTGTTGTAACGGTTCCCTCCTCTTACTGGGTTTGTTTATCTCATAGAGAAGTATTGTTTGTTTGTTTAAAACATTCCAAGCGTTTCTTTGTTCTGTCTAGTTTTCATTGTTTCTTAGATTTCATGCCTTTTCACGTTTACATCATTTCACCTTTGCCTATTTCTCAACTTTGATTCTGCCTGCTGTTTGGAATTTAATAAAACTGATTACCGCAGAAGGCGGCGCAGTGGTGTAGTGGTTAGCACGGTCGCCTCACAACAAGAAGGTCCGAATCCCGGCCCGGGATCTTTCTGTGCGGAGTTTGCATGTTCTCCCCGCTCTTGGTGCTCCGATTTCCTCCCACAGTCCAAAAACATGCAGATTAGGTGGATTGGTTAGTCTAAATTGTCCATAGGAGTGAATGTGTGTGTGAATGGATGTTTGTCTATGTGTTGCCCTGAGATGTACCCCCGCCTCTCACCCTATGTGTGCTGATATAGGCGCAGCGGACCGCCGGGGAATAAGCGGGTAAGAAGATGAATGAATGAAAGAATTAATGATTACCGCAGTTAATTCTCAATGTTGAGATGATATATTGTACACCCCTAATATGGCAGTTCTTAGATATTTAACATGCCAGCTACTTTATGTGAAAACTTTCTTACTTGAAAAACAACTCTTGACTTTTCCAGAAGGTATGTTCTCATGTTAGCGCCAATGATCTGGTATCTTTGGTCAAAACTAATTTCAGTGTATTTTCCAAATCGGCTGCTGTTGTCATTCCTTGTGGTTTTTGCATTACCTATTGCCTGAGAAAAAGAAAGCAAGTGTGTACAGCATAGTTTGTTATTATTCATTTGTTACCGTCAAGTAAGGGTAGACAAGAAGTGCTTTTGAGAATCTACAGTACTTCAGTGATTGGGTTCGAAGCCAAAACCTTGTCTTCCATCCGAGTATTGCTGCTAGATTTGCTGACCATTGCAAAATATCTCATAGCATAGCGAGCAGACACGGTTTTTCCTGCTCCAGACTCCCCACTGACTATGATTGATTGATTCTTGCTGTTTCTGTATAAACAATAACGGGAAAACAACACACTATAATCTCGTCCATCCTCACTACATCTACAACTATGAAAAAATACATACTGTGCAGTGCAGGTTTTATGCAGGTGTGAAAAAAATGTTGAAAAATACATTTGAAAAAATTACATTTTATTTGTATAGCGCTTTTTACAACAGTCAATGCAGCTTTACAGAGTTTCGGCAAGAGTGAAAGGGAAAGTTTATAAGACTGTAGTGAGACCAGCGATGTTGCACGGTTTAGAGACAGTGGCGTTGTCAAAAAGACAGGAGGTGGAGCTGGAGGTGGCAGAGTTGAGGATGATTTGATTGAGTTGATTTTCATTGGGGGTCACAAGGATGGACAGGATTAGAAATGGGTTTAGAGGGACAGCGCATGTAAGATGTTTTGGAGACAAGGTGAGAGAGTCTAGATTGAGATGGTTTGGACATGTGCAGAGGAGGGACATGCAGTATATT
>JAOTRA010000008.1:9963066-9991012 GCA_026260255.1 Pseudolaguvia tuberculata | reverse complement strand
TTTATGGATGTGGTGAAGGAAGATATGCAGGTAGTTGGGGTGAAAGAGGCAGATGTAGCGGACAGGGTGGGGTGGAGTGGAGTGATCCGCTGTGGCGACCCCTAACGGGAGCAGCCGAAAGGAGAAGAAGAATTCGATCCACTATTTTTACCAACTGTAAAAATACTGTAATTACTGTGTTTTTAATATAGAGTTGTACATTACACTGTACAGTAAATTTATATTTACGTTTTTGGGAATAAAATATAAAATTCAATTCTCAAAACACAAGTTTTACATTTTTGCTTTCAAATCTAAACAGAGAAAATAGATTACCTCTGGAAACTGTAGGCTGACCTCTGACAATGTAAACTCTGAGCAATGAGTATATTCTGATTCAATGCTGCTGAAAGCAGAGTCTTTTCTGAGATGACCGACTTTGGTGGCATGCTGGAAGGGGGAGGAAATTCACATTGATCCATTCTCTTATTAAATATTAGCTATATTTACTCTTCAAATGCAATGTCTATCAACACACAGCGCTTACTGTTGTAGCCTCTCGCTCTGATTTCAGATCAGCATACAGGGCTTCCAGTTTGGCATGTTCAATTAGAAGGTTCTGGTATCGTGAATGCTCTTCGTTAAGCTCGATCTTCAGATGCTCTGTGTATTCCTTATGGGTCTCCAGCAGCTGATCTAAAAATATGTGCAAGTTTCATACAAACAAATTAAAACACTTTGAAAAGAAATGTAGGAATTAAATGTATGTCATATTTAAGTTGTTTTTGTATTAAAAAAATTAAACCGGTAAAAGGCCAAAAGGTGTAATCTATATGAAGACATTAGAATAATTGCAGAAATCTTTTTGTCAATATTGTTTACTATCTAGGTTTTACACACACATTCTTTTAAATTAGATTAGTTTTATAAAAGTGAGAGTTCATCCATACATTCGTCTACTGTAACCCTTTGTTTCCTAATTTGTGGTTACTGGGATCTGCTGGACCCTATCCCAGGACTATAAAGGACAAAAGGACAGTCCTGGACAGGTCGCCAGTCTATCACAAAGCCACACACAGACATACACTCATTCCTGTGGCCAATATAGAATCATCAATCAACCTACCGTACATGTTCTTGGACTGTGAGAGTAAACCGGGGTACCCAGGGTAAAATTAGATACTAATCAGCCTGCCATGCTTCTCGTTGAGTCAAGTATAAAGAGAACATGTAAACTAACTACGATAACAATGATGACACCCTAATAATGCTAACAAATGCTAGCAAAAAACAGGGGTTCATTCTAAACCTTCAAGACTAATTTGTACTGGAACCCACAGGATTCTAACCTTTTGAAGCATTCACAGGTAACAGATTTTGAAATAAGCAATACATAATAATATACCTGCAATCTGCTGGCTCTGTTCCTGAATCAGTCCGTTGAGCTCATCTTTCTCCGACTTCAGCAGATAGTTTGTCTCTTTTAGCTCAGCAAGCATCTTCATTACCATTACCAGAGAAAACAAATATTATTAATGACTTTCACCAACCACTATGTTTAGTCTCAAGTGATTTTTATTTAGAAATAAAATTAATCAGAATACAATAAAATACAGCAAAAGAACTCACCGTTTACCCGGTAGGTTTTTTTTTATGGAGTTAAAAAAAGGAAACCAAACTGTACTATAAACAAATATAAAAATATGATTTTTCTAGTTGCCTCCCACCTTTCTGTTTTTTTCCAGTTCGTGTTGGGTCGATCCCAGCTCTGCTTCCAAAGCAGACACCTTACTACTAAAACAATTAGCTTCTTCCTCTAATCTGTGCAGGGTTTCAAGCTTAATGCGTAATTTATCCATCTCTGCCAGACTCCATCTCTCAACTGCACTCAAGCGCTCCGACAAATCCCTGTTCTCTTTATGCTGAATTGTTGTTTAATCACACACACACACACACACACACACACACAGTAAACATAATCAGAAAACTTTTAGGGAATAATATACACATTGTTTACATTCATTTTTATTAAAAGTAGATCCCACCTGTTCATCCAGTTTTCTTTGGAGCTGCATTATCTTTTTCTCCATTCCTACATTGAGATTCTTGTAGTGCTTGACTGAACGCGCCTCAATTTTGAGTCTCTTCAGCTCTCTTTGAGCCAGCATTCGGCGCACACAGCACTGCAGATACACCACGACCTGAAGTGTGTGTGTGTAGTGTAGCCGTGCCAGCCATCCACGCACCCAGCGTTGCACCACTACCACCTTCTGCTCATACCGGAGCTTAGAAGGACACACAGGAACAAAAGAGTTTATTGCAATACCTAGTATTAGGATGGTAGTGCTATTACACAAATCTCATACATTACTAGTCAAAATTAAAAATAACATTTAAACTGTTTGGCATGGCGACGTAGTGATAAGTACGGTCGCCTCACAACAAGAAGGTCCCGGGATCGATTCCCAAGTCGTGAGTTTGCATGTTCTCCCCACGCTTGTGTGGGTTTCCACCATTGTCCATGAGTGAATGTGTGTGTGTGAATGGTTGTTTGTCTATGTGTGGCCCTGTGATGGACTGGTGACCCGTCCAGGGTGTACCCCTGCCTCTCAACCTATGTGATCTGGGATAGGCTCCAGCAGACCCCTGTGATCCCGAAAAAGGGAATAAGCGGGTAAGAAGACGAAAAAATGAATGAACAATTAAACATGTCTTGGAAAAATGTAGTGCTTAGGTTTAGTTTAATTTCGTTTTTCCCAAACTTCTGTATATGAAGTCAAACTTGCAGACTTGACTAATGAGTTTTTATATATAAATTATTGTTTTTCACCTTTCCAGCTTGAATTGAGTTCCATACCTGTCTATATTGCAGCCTGGCTGCATATCCGCGAAGCAGCCGTTGAAGGAGCACTGCTGCTGCTTGTTTCTGCTTATAAAGTCGCCTGGCTGCATACTTTCGCTGATATTTCTGAATGACCACAGCTGCCTTTGTCTTCCTCAATGACTTACACAAGCTGGGGACAAACACAATGTGCAGATATTTTCTTGAAGTCCAAGTCTTCCAAAATACAATACATATGCAAGAGCACTCACATCCGAGCCTGGTATCCGCGTATGTATCTCTGCATGGTGACTGCAGCTCTGCACAAACGTAGGTATTTTTTGCGGGCAACCCAGCAGCGGATGGTCTTCTGAATCTGCACACATGCTTCCCGGAGTTTAACGGCCCGCAGCTTTTCTAAATATGCTACCTGTCCTGCCCGGAAGAAGATCTTAGTTTTTCCATACTGGTATTTATCTGGGTCCTGAAAAGACAAATCATGTTAAATCAAAGATCTACTTCATATATTCTTAACAAATGATATTATTCATTATAGAGAACAAAAAAAAACAAAATACCTGTATCACCTGTGCTACAACATTCTGGCAAGTTAACTTCAGGTCTGCTAGCACATCTTTTTGCTTCATAAGAACCCGGTAGCGACTGTAAAACTCCTGATATGTCCACCTGAAAAAGAGCCCAGGAATTTAATCTCAGTAAGTTTATTTGCTCCAAAAAAGAAGAGATTATATGCATATAGTCCTGGTCTCCTGACCTCCTTACCTGACATTAGTGTCTGATCTCGCTAATACTGTTGGAACTAAATGAAGAGATATCTCACATTCAAGATACACTTTAAAAAGGAAAGTCTAACTAGAAGCTTAATCAAATAGAAAAATAGATGCATATTTTGTGATGCTCATGTGACTACAAACTTAAATAGTGTAGTGTATGTACGGTTTAACTTTTAACAGCTGAGAACTTTGTAGTCAATAATTCATGAAGCATCACAGCTTCTGACATCACATCCTGTTTTTGGCAACCCTAACTAAATATATTTGGTTCAGAGTGCATTTTAATCAAACCAAACATGGCAAGTGTGAACACAAACTTAGTCGGCCAGATAAACCACTCAAAAACCATAAAGCCTACATCACCATAGTCATAAACAAAGACTAGCTACTTTACAGTGATATTTATACACAGAAAATAAGAGCTCATAAGATAAAAATCAACATAAAGAAGCACAACTGTATCTGAACCTGGATGGAAAACCTGCTGCAGAGATGCGGACTGTCTCCAACACGCCACATGCCCTCAACTGTTGCACTGCTCTGGTAGGGTTCATTCTAATGATGAGCCAAAACAGAGGGAAGGAGATAATATAAATATTTTTTTAAATCATTTTATTCTACATTTTATATAAAATATAATGAAACCAAGTACTAAAAGTTACTTACACAAAAGGAGTTTTCTGGTCATTGGGCTTTATGCAGCGCACATAGTGAGGAGTTGTGGCATTTAAAGTGTCCATAAGCAATTGCAAAGAGTTTCGGAACTAAGGGAAAAAAAATACAAAAATATGTATATACTGTATATTAGTATATTAATTGATGATAAATATGATATGATCAAGCAGAAACATCTCATACCTGCAATCCAACAGATTTCTTGCGCTCTCTAAAGGACTGACCCCCTTGCGTCATATTTGTGCGACTTGATGGTACTTTGCTTACAGCTTTCTTCTCTTCTTGAAAGATCTCTAGCAGAAAAGCAAACTAAAAGGTGCAAGATGTTTTTACTAAGGAAAGACTCAGAAACACTTATTCGTTCCCTGAGAATTTATTTGGAATCTCAAATGTATTTTTACTGTTTCTGGAATGGACAAACCTTACTCAATTTCAGCACATTTATCTGTTCCTCATTCACCGTATCTTTGTTTTTCTCTAGAAACCCATTACACTGATACTCCACCTGATGTAGAAACAGACAGTCAATGGCTGAGCTAAAAAATGTTTTATAAACTTTGATATTCCAAGTTATATACCATATCTGCAAAATGATGAATGATGAAGGCCTTGTTGGACATGCGTGGTTTATCAAAGTATTTACTTTTCTTCAGGTGGGTGTTGTACAGTTTTTGTGCCCATGATTCATCTGATCCTCTTGGCATCTGTGGGTTTATAGACAGGTTAATAAATTACAATAAATACAATATAGTATGAAAGAATAAAACCTTCCATCCATTAAAAGAAATAAAACAAAGATAGATAATTGGATGCTTAATTGAGATTGGAAATGGCTGGATGGATGCTTTGTTATTTATGGATGGGAGGGGTAATGAAAGGATAAAGAGCTGTATGAATAGATAATTTAGTATTTTGTTGGAAAAACGAATAATATGGATGGATGGATATACTTACCATGCACTCCTCATCCAAAAGATTCAGGACTCCCATCTTGGCCTCAATCAGGGTAATACATGGTTTATTGTCAAAGAAATCTATCAGGGTCCATGGAATCTTCTCTTTTAAGTATTCCTCTTGTTCCAGTTGGAATACGTGCTTTGATTAAGCCAGTAATACAAAGTAAACTGGTGTTTTGAACATAACTATGTCTTAAGCTGATGCAAACACAATGGCGTAAATGCAGCACCCTTACCATGTTAAACTGCTGCTGGAGTTTTTCATTGGCGTAGTTAATACAAAATTGCTCGAAGCTGTTTATTTCAAATGTTTCAAACCTACAACCACAAAACTAAATCATTCAGAGACATGGCTGTTACATCATTTATAAAAATACAGCTTAAGATTATCAAAAAGATACCAATGAAGCCATTACCTACCCATAGATGTCCAGCACCCCAATAAATGAGTGCTGTTTGCTGGATGAATGAAGAGCCTTATTGATCTGATTAACTATCCATGTAAAGAGCTTGGCATAGATGTGCTTAGCCAAAGCATCACGGCCATCCAAAGCTTCAGCTTTGGCCAGAGGTTTACTGAAGGTTTCTGTGGCAGTCTTCAATTTTTTATGGCACAACCAATGGGCTATGGCCTCAGGAGACACCATCAACAGATCACAAAATATAGTCAAATGAGAGTTTTCAGCCTGAAATCAACATACAGGAAACATTCAAAATCCAAAGCAAACCCATTAAAAAAAATGTTACAAAAGTCACATTGCCAATGGTTTATACTTCTAATAAAAAGTGCTATAAACTAGAGATCGACCAATAAATTATTTTCTTTTAGAAATGATACAGATTATATGCATGTTAATGTGTAAAAAAAACACTAAAAATAGTTGCTACTTTATTGTGGCTTAATGACAGAATATTTTTTTTAAAGTATATTAACTAAGATAAAGTAACATACACTATATTTTCAAAGGTTGGTGGTCACCTGACTATCCCAAACTAATTTTATTCCAGATTTATTCCCATTTTGTTATTTGATGAACACTCTTCATAACTCTTGTTATTTGGTGTTCACTTCAATGTGAAAGAGCTCCAACAGTATTAATGAGCTCAGACAAGGAGGTCAGGGCTGCAGCGGCCCTTCCGATTCATCCCGAAAATGTTCAGTGGTGGTAAAATCCGACCATTGTGCAATTTTTCAATCTAATAATAACACACCCAGTCATAATAGAGCTCAAAGGCTTTGTGCTCAGGGTCATGGTCTCTTAGTTCTAGTGACATACAAAAACATTCCAGAAAACTGTGCGCTTCCATACTTGCAACATTTTGAAGAGGACCTACATATGGATCTGGTGGTCAAGTGACCACAAACATGTGGCAATATAGTGTAGATTAACTACTAGTTAGTTCATTCATTCATTTATTTATCACCCATTTATTCCCTAATTCTGGGTCTTGTTGACTGTAGATATGACTACATTAAATTCCTCAAATGGCCACAAGGTGGCAACATACATCAGTGGAACCGATAAAACTAACAAGATATGCACTTCTTCTTCTTCTTCTTCTTCTTCTTTGTCCTTCGGCTGCTCTCATCCACACATTCGACTTTAGGCTGGATGCCCTTCCTAACGCAACCCTCCCATTTATCCGGGCTTGGGACTGGCATTAAGGCTACTCCCTAATGGCTGGGCATCTATGGCCAATTTGGACTCACCAATCCACCTAATGTACATGTTTTTGGCCAGTGGGAGGAAACCAGAGTACCCGGGGGAAACCCACGCAAGCGCAGGGAGAACATGCAAACTCCACACAGAAAGTTCCCAGACCCGGGAATCGAACCGGGGACCTTCTTAACAAGATATGCACTAATAAAAATAAATGGCTAAAAAGTTAGAAAAATAAGTCACACTTAACATATACATACACATAATTAACCTCCAAGTGCATTTACATTAGACCTTCATACCAAAATTCAAAGAAAACCTGCCATTCTACTGCTCTGCAAGTCATATCATTAATTCATCATCTATACACATTTATTTCCTAATTCAAAGTCCCAGGAATCCCACCCTGGGCAGGTCAGCGGTTCTTTACAGAACCGTGCACACATACACACCCACTCCTATGAAAAATTTACTATCAACATATATGTTTTCTTGCTGTGGGAGGAAACCTGAAATAAACTCACACTAGCGCAGGAAGAACACGTAAACCCCACACAAACCCGGGCCTTCTTGCTGTAAAGCAAGACTAAGACACCGTGCTGCCCCACGTTTACTCACAATCTAAGAGTAATAATCTGATATGATAATTATAACTATATAACTATAATAATTAATCTGAGGAAACAGCTCACCGTGTAACACAGTTGATGAAGCTAAGTTGTATCGCAGTGTTTTTATAGCATTCATACTCACTGAGACGATGCAGTATCCTGAACCTTTCCCGGTCGCCTCTACATTACCAAGGTGAAGAATAGCAGACAGAATTTGGAACAAATCCAGTTGCTGGCTTTCGCTAATACCTGCAATGGACATTTACACTGTTAATCAATATCTCACAACACTATTTTCCAAACCTGAGACACTATCAATAATACATCCACACACAAAACTAAAAGACAGTCATATTACCAAGAAGTGAGAAAGCCCTTCGAGTGACTTGCATTTCCTGAACATCATCCACTCCATCTATGACGGGACGTTTGCCTTGATTAGTGTAGTGAAACTGAGCCGCACTGCCTTTAAATAGAGAGGGATTGTTCATTGCGATGGTACAATTAAACTGTTCATAGAAAATAGTAATAAGCTGATTCATTTACTTTACGGCATTTGCAGACACCCTTATCCAGAGTGATTTATACTTGTCTCTTTTATATGGCTAAGCAACTTTGGGTTAAGAGCCTTGGATCAGGGAATTATAATGAGAAATAAATGAGCTTTACCTAACTGCAGAGCTGTGAATTCAGGTAAATGGGAGGAGGCAAATAGCTGGTAGAAGATGTGATAGTTGCGCTCTTCTTTTGCCTGAAATGGAAAATATAGGCATTTTAATATAATTTTCACAGCTTTGTAAAAAACACCTGTGAATGTATTTTTACTTTTCTTATACTTTTCTGGAATTTCTTTTGGACTCAAATATTTTGGATTGTCGCCCACTCCAGATTCCAGATGTGATTGCCAGCTGTTCTCTACCGCTCGGCACAGTGGTGAATATAATTTTTTTATATACATCATATGTACATCTGATAAACATCTATACACTAGTAATTTTCTGAATATAAAAGAGATAGGAATTTCTATTCATGTAGATATTGAGTGTTAGTTTTTGCAGGCGAGTAATACATTTCTAATAGAGCTGCAGAAAATAATGTGTGTTGCAGGCAACAGGTTGTAAAATGTCCAATCAAGTAAATAAAGAAGCGTGTTAAGATACGTCAAAGTCTGGTTTTTAAAGTCTCAAGCTGTTGGTTGATTATTACTTGTAGCCACAGTCATGTGTCTTTCATGCAATCGCTAATGTTTTTAAATAATGCACATTATTATATTTTGGAACTTCTTATGGAAGTTATCATTATTATTTTTTTATTTTTATATTTTGTCTTGGAAAAAAGGTACACACTTCATAAAAGGCAAATGTTTGGAACACAAAAAGGTCATGCAAAGTTAAACTGAAAGATTTCTAAAAAAAAAAAAAAAAATTAAAAAAAAACAAAAACCATGACAACAAAGAATCGAACTCAAAGAAGAAAAAGAAGACAAAAGGAGAGAGTAACCTGAAACACAACCCGAGACTTCTCCAGCAGGTATGTCCTCATGTTAGCGCCAGTAATGTGGTGATTGTTATCAAATCCAATCTCGATGTATTTCCCAAAGCGACTGCTGTTGTCATTCCTGGTTGTCTTTGCATTTCCAATCGCCTAGTTTAAAAATAGGAAGCACATCAACATATTAGGCAGAAATTAAAAAAAAATTATTGTAACAATCAATTATAAGTCTTCTAACCCACATATTAACTAATGTGGGGACACAGAGATCTGCTGGAGTCTAACCCAGCGCACTTAAGGGTGAAATGCATGGGTATACCCTCCTCTGGGAGGAATCCAGAGAGCCTGGAGAAAACCCACACAAGCATGTGGGAGAACGTGTAAACTCTGCACAGAAAGATCTCTGGTCCGGGAATCAAACCAGATACCTTCTTTTTGTGTACTGACTGTGTAATCACTAAGCCACCTTAAAATTAGATATTTACAGATTAAATAAAAACTCTACAAGGCTGTATTTACAGAATGTCTTTGCAGTATTTTGTGCTGAAATTTAAAAACAATACCTCCATTATAGGGCTGGATGCTAGTACTTTCTCTTCTACGCTGGTCTCCGTGGAGGAGCCACTGACTGTGGCAAAGAAGCGCATGGTGTATTTAGCAGATATAGTCTTTCCTGATCCAGACTCCCCGCTCACTATAATGGACTGATTACGCTCGTCTCTTAAAAAGGACAAAAGGACATACAGTCATTATAGAATTTTATTTCCATTTGTTTGATCCACCATTGGAAAGAGCTCTATACAAAAAAAAAACTAAATTAATTATCTGGGTTAATTGATTTATTTCATCAGACTGCTTTGAATAATTGGCTAGATTTGAAATTCCATTCTTAAGAAGAAAAAAAACAATACAAAAAGCTCAGTTTCTGTACCGGGCCATCTGTTTATAGGCCTCTTCAGCAACTGCGAAAATATGTGGGTCCATGTCCCCCATGTTCTGCCCACTGTACGCATTAATAATGTCAGTGCCATAGATTGGCACTGTCTCATAAGGATTGATGGCCACCAGAATGATTCCTACAAAAAAATGCAAACATTAACACAAACTGTTTTTTCAATGCTGTCCATAGTAGGATAGATCATCAGGATATAAGAAGGCAGAAGACTATCAGTTAATTACTTAACTCCAAAGTCTAGAGTGCAGTTTAAGCACACATGGTCCACTGGCTGATACGAGGGGCTGAATTGCTTACCGCAGTAAGTGTAGATTAGCTTTGAGTCGAGGAATCTGATGCGCAGGTTGTGTAGTACAGCTGGTTCATGCAGGTAGCTCAGAGCTGTGAGGTCATTCTCGCCCACCAGGATGTCAGGGTTACGGAGGAAAGGCAGACCACTGTTTTTAAAGTCTAATTTGTATTCTAATTCCTTGTAGGGGTAAAAAATAAATAGGCAGGATCAGTCATTAGAAGACGTTTGTGGTCACTTACGATTTCAAACAGCCAACACAGATTTCTTCCCATATTGTTATTTGATTCTTTTAGTCTGAATTTCCACTCCATTGTACGGCTTGTGCGAATGTGTAATATCGCTTAAACAGTATTAGAGATCAGTCACCATCAGGTAAGGAGTTCAAGGGTGCAGTTGCCATTTCATTTTATCTTAAAGGGGTTCAGTGGTGGTAAGATCAGGACTTTGTGCTGAACCCTTGTGCTTTGTCACTCTAATAACAACAACACAGCATGTCTTAATGGAGCTCAGGGTGTTTGTGCTCAGTGTGATTTTCATGCTGGAACAGTGTCTTCATTCTAGTGGAAAAAAAATAATGTAACCACATCAGATCCAACAACATATGGATTTGGTAGTCAGGTGTCCACAAACTATATAGTGTATGTAATACATCAACTAATGTAGTGTTGAGGCTCCTTATCTGATTACATCTAATTATACTTTCACCATGATATGTATTTTTAAATATAAATTTATACAACTTTCCAAATATGTACAATTATATGACTCTCTGATTATCTGAAAGTCCTAGAATTTAGAAAATGGCTGTTTACTGTTGTTAGCCATCATGAGCATTACTTAATACGAGGACTTGATAGTTAATTTTATTATGTCACAAATCAGCCAAGGGATGTTAGTTTTTGTCTAGAAGAGC
This sequence comes from Pseudolaguvia tuberculata, assembly GCA_026260255.1. NCBI lineage: Eukaryota > Metazoa > Chordata > Actinopteri > Siluriformes > Sisoridae > Pseudolaguvia > Pseudolaguvia tuberculata. The sequence goes on along the minus strand of JAOTRA010000008.1, from coordinate 9,979,864 downwards.
TGAAGGTGGCAGAGTTGAAGATGTTGAGATTTTCATCGGGAGTGACAGGATTAGCTAGGTTGAGATGGTTTGGACATGTGCAGAGGAGGGACAGGAAGTATATTGGTAGAAGAATGCTGAGGATGGAGGAGGTTTATGGTTGTGGCGAGGGAAGACATGCAGGTAGTAGAAGAGGCATATGTAGAACACAGGGTAGTGTGGAAAAGAGCGATCCACTGTGGTGACCCCTGATGGAGCAGCCGAAAGGAGAAGAAAACACAAGAATTAACAGCATCTACCATAGTCACACTGCCGGATGTGAAATATCCCGTGGGGATTATATTTGCAAGCAAAAAATTCTATTTTGGTACCCAACTTGAATCACAATTAACTCTGGGTCCCGTTGCTCATAACGGGGTTTTACAAAATCAAACACACCAGCTTGGTGAGCTGTATGAAGTATGAACAGTATGAAGAGCCAATATTCAAGGATTCAATGAGAAAGATCTTGAACTATTTACAAGTTCTTTTTCTGACTTACTGTTCCATCCTGAAGCTTCAGCTCTAGAGAAGTGTCTCCTGGTTTGTAGTCTCTGGTAAGCTCTGCAGATCTCCAAACCTCCTGAGAGTCTGGGATCCAAACCCGGGCGAACTGCAATGGATCATTAGGATGTTAACTTATCTTAGATTAAATTAAGAGGAAATGGATGGAAGTAACTCATTTTCACAAAGGCCCTTATCCAGAGCATCCTACATTTATCTCTTTAATACAAATGAGTAATTTGGGGTTAAGGGCCATGTGCAGTAGTAACTAGGTGGTGTTGGGAATCCAACTCTGACCTTCCAATCAGCAGTCATCTTAACCATTGTACAACCATTTCCCCTTAATAAAACATTGGGTCATCATGTGAATGAGTGAGGACTTGATCTGTTTATAGTTTAAGCTTATAAATGCATTTCTCAGCTCAGGAAATTACCAAAGTGATAACAACTATAAAATCCTTCCGCGTTTAGACCCAAAAACAAAAGAGCAGCAGTAAAATAGTAAAATATACACAACAATCTGCTGATCAAAAAGTAACACCTAACTACACAACACGTGAAACACTGATCTCACTTTCCTGACTCATTAGATTACCTTTGTGTAGAGGGCCGAAGAATCCATAACACTTAAATCACTGGAAATAAACTCACTTTAAAATAAAGAAAAAGCTGACAAACGCCGACATCTGCTTACTTCTAACTCAAGGTTGACCATCCGACACTTTCAAGGCAATATGTAAGGATTGTAGATGTGAGAAAAGCCATGTAAATGCTCTCGCCCTCTTGTGGTGACGAAAGGAAACGTCATAAAGGCAACCTAATCCGCAAACTAGCGAACAGAATAGTGTGTAGGAGGAGTGCGCTATGGTTAGTGTTGATACTCTTCTTTCTTCTCCTTTCGGCTGCTCCCGTTAGGGGTCGCCACAGCGGATCACTCTTCTCCACACTACCCTATCCTCTACATCTGCCTCTTTCACCCCAACTACCTGCATATCTTCCCTCACCACAGCCATAAACCTCCTCCTTAGTCTTCCTCTTTTCCTCCTGCCCGGTACCTCCATCCTCAGCCCTATGTGTGCCCTGTGATGGACATGCAAACTGTCCAGGGTGTACCCTTGACTCTCGCCATATGCGAGCTGGGATTAGGCTCCAGCAGAACACCGTGACCCCGATTTAGGCAATAAGTGGGTAAAAAGATGGATGAATAAATGAACGAATAAATCCTGTCCATCCTCTTTAAATACAGTACATTCTGGAAAATGTAATTAAAGATATACGAACAGCAGAGGGCGCTGTAGCAACATCAAATGCCATTCCGGCTGTATTATCCTGTGTTTTTATGTTCTGTCCGATCAGCAGTGCGAACCGACTCAGTTGTATCCAATCGGCTTATTTTTAACGTTTCTTTTCATCTTTCGTTACAATTCAATTCAACATACAATGTTATCTGTCCTTCCTTAAAGTTCTCTTTAATATTATTAATTTAACTGGTTGTTTTGGAATGTAATCACAAACAGAACTGCCTATAAGAAAGGCATGACTTAAGACAGCTGTCTGTCTCATTATATTCACTTTCCACAATCGACCTTAACTACAAACACATATTGTAACTAAAAAGTCAAAGTAAATATTAAAAGGTCAGTTGAAGTCAAGTATAACAGTAATGTAGAGCAGCATCTAAAAGAATATGAACATTTGCATGCTGAAGGTGGCTCACAAATGCTGAGGATGGAGATGCAGAGTAGGAGGGAAAGAGAAAAACCAAAGAGGAGGTTTATGGATGTGGTGAAGGAAGATATGCAGGTAGTTGGGGTGAAAGAGGTAGATGTAGAGGACAGGGTAGTGTGGAGAAGAGTGACCCTAGGGATCAGCCGAAAGTTGAAGCATGCTGAAGGTGGCTCAATGTGTCCAATTGTTTATAATAACATCAATAACAAATATTTCATTGACAAGCAAAAGTAGGTGAATTAATTGAAACTGCATCTTTCGCCAGGATACAATAGCAAAAAAGAAAAGCAACGTTCTTGTGCAAAACTAGTTTATTTACAAAACAAATGGCACAGTTGTGACAGTCAGTGCTTGTGCACAGTCAGGAATTTGAGAAGAATGAGAGTGAGCTGCCCCAATCAGAAAACCTAACTGAGAAAAAAAAATACTTCAACACAAGCTTGTCACCAAAACCGAGAAAGGTTTCCAGTGCCCAGGGGGCAAATATTGCCCAAGAGAAACCGTGGCAGATTATTAAGGCAAGGCATTATTAATATTATTTACCAAATCACACACAGAAGTCAAGCAGCACACATCAAAAAGCCCTCAGTGTCTTATTGAAATCCTTACATGACAGACTGTCAGTTAAAGGCCAGTGTAGATGTGTGACGCACATGAAATGCTGAGAAAGTGAGCAAGTAAAACCAGTAAAATCCTAAAAGAGATTTCTGTTCAATGGGTTCGGTCAAATAATAGTGCTTACACACCTGGGAGTAGAAACTATTAGATCTACTTCTATAGCCAAAATGTCTTGGTTCCACACAAACAGGTAAATAAGGGGTCCCGCAGCAAACATTTTATAGAAACAGTATTATTTCAAGCATTTACAAAGCAAGAGAGCATTAGGAAAGGAAAAGGGAAGAAAAGGAGAGATACAGAGGTAAAGCAGAGAACAAATGTCCAGGAATGGTAATATGAAAATCCTTAAAGTTCATATTAAACAGCTAGCTTGCTGGCCACCAGTGAGGTCTTCCTTTGTGGCAGATCTTGAGGAGTCGGAATGTGATCGCCAGTAATCTCGGTTTTCTCTGCCGTCGCTGCCGGGAGCTGTTTATTCTTTATTTTGGCCTTGGCCATGTTGTAATCTCCAGAGTCAAAGTACTTTTGCTGTTAAATTTAAAAAAAAAGAAGGGTAGAAACAGATGAATGCAAATAAATAAAATACAACTGATCAAACAGCAGGTCCATCTCAAACAATCTCAGAAATAGTTTGTGTACTTGTCTAGAAAAGCACAAAAGTATCAGGACACCTAACCATCACATACATTAGCATTTTTCTTTTTTTTTCCCAGAACCTCCACATTTGTTGTGTGACAATGAATTTAGCTTGAATATCATTAGTGAGATTAGACACTAATACAGTTACAGTTAGTCATTTGGCAGATGCACTTATCCAAAGCGATTTAGGTTTGGTCTCTTTTTTTTTTTAAAACAACTGAGCAGTTGTGGGTTAAGGGCCTTGCTCAAGGGTCCACAGTGATTGCTTGGTGGAGGTGGGAATCAAACCCCGGGTTTCTGGTATTAGTCCAACACCTTAACCGCTAGGCTACCACTTCCCACTAATGTTGGGTGAGGAGGTCTGGGGTTCACTTAGTTAGTGCTCCACACCTTTGTGGAAACGGGGTTTTTTTGGGAGTGTGTGTCAACGGTATGGAAAGGTCCACAAACTTTTGGTTAAGTAGTGTAAAAGTCCTACCCCTTTTTGTAGACGTTTCCTCAGCAGGTCAGAACCTCCAGGTTTAGAGCCCAAATGAGGATATCTAGCCTTTAGCTTTGCTTCTTCCGCTTTCTCAGGACTTACAACTTTATCCTGCATCTCCTGTACAATATTCCAAATAAAAATAAGATATTAATTAATAGAGAAGTGGAAAATCGTATCGTCAGCAATTGCGTCGTGAAAACCTAAACATGCTTTCATAGGTATAGTTAATACAGATAAGTGGACGTTCTAACTGACTGAACGGAATCAGAACAAAAACATCAGTGCTATTCATCCTATGGAAACAAGCAGCATGCTAAATGCTCTCTGGCTAGCGCTAGCTGAACTGCACTGTATGGTACCGACACTCACCTGCTGCTCCTCTGTAGTCACGTCTTCCACAGTCTGCTCGGTCTCGGCGGACATTTCGGGGGGAAACAAGCGAACCAAAGATAAGTTGGTTAATAAAGTGTTTGCGCGTATTTTCCACGGTGCACAACCTCCGCCACAATGCTGCTGTGCTGCTAGCCGCTGTGAATGGAAAATAAAGCAACCTGAAAGGATGAAGGGATGGATAAATGTTTGAGTTGTATAATAGCGCCCTCTACCGACGCGGAGACATAACTAACAGCTAACGCCACGTAAAAATATTTATTGCTACGTTTGGTTGTCATCGTTGGATTTCAAGTTTCATTCATTCATTCATCTTCTTACCATACTTCTTATCATCTTATTCCCTAATTCACGGGGGTCATCTGAAGCCTATTACAGCTCACCCAGGTGACCCATCTAGGGTGTACCACTGCCTCTCGCCCTATGTGAGCTGTATTGCTGTATTTGGACTGTGTGAGGAAACCGGAGTACCTGGAGTAAACCCACGCAAGCGCAGGGAGAACATGCAAACTCCGCACAGAATCAAACCCGGGACCTTCTTGTTGAGGAGAGTGTGCTATCCACTACGCCACCCCATATAAAAGCTGAAGTACATTTCCAAATGAGTAAATTTCTCATAAAACTGACAAAAATTGTAATGTGTCCATTGCAGGGTCACACATAGACTAACAACCACACACACACACACACACACACACACACACACACACACACATTCACTCCTATGGACAATTTAGAATCACCAATTGATCTAATCTGAATGTTTTTGGACTGAGAAGAAACCGGAGTACCCGGGGGAAACCCATGCAAGCGTAGGGAAAATGTGCAAACTCCGTTCAGAAACATCTGCGGCCAAGGAATCGAACCCGGGACTTGTCAGTGCAGACACAAAGCAATTTTACATTTAAATATTACAATTAAATTTTATTTTTTTAAAATAATTTCTATTGAGCAATTTCAATGTAAAAAAAATTCCCAAGAAAACAGTCATCTGGAAGACAATGGAGAAATTGAATAAATAATTCATTCATTCATCTTCTAACATGCTTATTTCCGAAATCGGGTCAAGGCAGTCTGTCCTACCACACATGGGATGAAAGGCAGGGGTACACCATGGACAAGTCACCAGTCCTTTGCAGGGCCACATATAGATGAACAACCACTAACCACCCCCTATGGGCAATTTAGAATTACCAATCAACCTAACGTACATGCTTTTGGATTGTGGGAGGAAACCAGAGTATTCGGAGAAAACATGCAAATTAGCCCTGGAATGGAATCCAGGACCTTCTTGCTCAATAAGTGTGTATCTCCCATTGTGTATTATCCAAGTATTTATTGTCATGTGTACAGTAAAGGAAACAGGTTCCCCTGTACAATGTTCTTACTTTGCTGTCTACACCGACAGTAGAGCTACAGAATAATTTAAAGGTAAAAAAAGGAAGAAATAAAAGGCATGTGATTAAAAGTAAAAATCAGAACAAAGATAAAAATATAGTTTTATTAATATATATTAATATAAAATAAATATTAGCAGTACCAAGAGCATTTTAGCAACTTATACATGTGATCATCAATACAATTTAATGCATGAAAGACAACATACATTTATATTCTGGTAAAATCATCAAATAGTTAATAATCTGTGCATGTCGGACCAAGATCACAGTATTTCAGATTCTTTATGATGTGTGACAGAGCTCAACTCCTCTGTCTGGTTTGTATATTTAAAAGATGAAAGAATCTACGGATATCAAACTAAAATAAATTTTTTTATTATTATATACAACAAAAGCTTATTAGAAATACCCTTTATAATAATCCCAAAAAGAGATGGACAACCAGTAAAAACTGCAACAATGAACATTGTCTTTTAATCATGTTTGTATACGCATGAATTTAAAACATTAAATAATTGATTTTGTTACATAATTTACATATATTGAAATAATAGCATGATTGTCACAACAAGGTTAATCAAGGATCTTGTTACAGGAAAAACAGGAATCACATCCAGAAGCTTTGATTTCTAATAACTTTTAATATCCCTGTAAACTGAATGCAGAGTGGAAAATATTTAAGCTCTTTCTTTCATCTTCTTGCCCGCTTCTTCCCTAATTCGGGGTCACGAGGTTCTGCTGGCGCCTATCTCAGCACACATAGGGCAAGAGGCAGGGGTACACACTGGACGAATTGACAGTCCATCTCAGGGCAACACAGACAAACAACCACTCACACACACATTCAATCCTATGGGCAATTTACAATCACCAATCGACCTAATCTGCATGTTTTTGGACTGTGTGAGGAAACCGGAGTACCTGGAGTAAACCCACGCAAGCGCAGGGAGAACATGCAAACTCCACACAGAAAGATCCCCGGCTCGGGAATCAAACCCGGGACCTTCTTGTTGAGGAGAGTGTGCTATCCACTACGCCACCGTGTCACCCCATATAAAAGCTGAAGTACATAAATTCCCAAATGAGTACATTTCTCATAAAACTGAGAAAAACTGTAATAAAACACATGTATGTCAGTACTGTATTCTTCTGACTACATAGTAAAGTATGAAGAACACCAACACCAGGCCTACTGACACGTAGCACAGAATCTTACGGTTATCTCTGCCCGAGCGGACCATAGTGGAAAACCTCTTCACGCTGCCTGTTAAAAGTCCGGTAGCACTGAGAAAATTTGAGTCCTAAAGTAAAAAAAAAAAACAACCAAAAACATTCAAATGTTAGTATCTTTATGCTAAGATTATATAACGACAAAAGTATTGGGACATTTACATTACATCAATGTGTTTTTGGAACATTCATTCATTCATCTTCTTACCAGCTTATTCCCGAATTCGGGATCACGGGGGTCTGCTGGCACCTATCCCAGTGCACATGGGGCGAGAGGCGGGGGTACACCCTGGACGGGTTGCCAGTCCATCTCAGGGCAACACATACACAAACAACCACTCTCACACACACATTCATGACAATTTAGAATCACCAATCGACCTAATCTGCATGTTTCTGGACTGTGGGAATAAACATGCACACTCGGCACAGAAAGATTCCCAGCCTGGGAATCAAACCGGAACCTTCTTGTTGTGAGGCGACCATGGTATCCACTACGCCACCACACCGCCCCTGTTATTTGAACATTCTGTTGCTAATTTATTCTTACTATTACTACTAATATTATTATTATTAAAAAGGCTTTTAAACCATTGTGTTTTGTGACTGTGGGATTTTGTGTTTGTTAATTATGCTACAAAATTATTAGTGAGGTCAGACACTAATGTTGGCTGAGGAGATCTGGGGTTCAGTCTGTGTTCCAGTTCCGTACATTAAAGTTTTTCCACTTCAATCAGAGCACAGCCAGTCTTCATGGGGCTTAAAAATGGAAATCTTCGGCATATCAATAAATGGGGAAGTGGCAGCATAGTGATTAATTTGTTAGACTGCTGATATGAAGATTCTCCGGCACCACCAAGCTGCCCTTTAGCCTCAACTGTTTAATTGGATTGAAAAAATGCTACTGCAAAATGTGAATAAAGAAAGTGTAGATTGCAATTGGATGTGTTAGTAAGGTATCCACAAACTGTCATGCTCTCTGTTTATATTGTATATAGGCTTGCAGTCGATTCAGCTAGGAACACACACCATGCCATCCAAGTAAGAATTCTGTTCTTCAGCCTCCTTGTCAATTTCATATGCTATCTGTAAAACAGAAAAGGACACAAATCCAACATTACAATGAAATCGATAAAATAAGGCATGATGTTAATATACATACTGGATTAATATGGACATACCGACTTCAGTCTGGATACTTTAATTGCCAGATTTTCAGACATGCGTTTGTTTTCTGCATCTAGCATATCATCAACTGCGCCATGTCCTAGAAAAGCAGTAATGGAAAACATAAAACATCTGTTACTTGACATATTTGGGACTATCTATAGCTTCTAGTCGTACACAAGCGTATTCGGTTGTATATGTATATAAAATAACTGGTACAGGTTCTCAGAAGTCTGGGAAAGATAGAACATATGACAAACTTTGTTGACACAGACACACACACACACGTCTCAATTTAATCTATTGCTGCGAAGTCTAAAGCCCACAGTTTTCTACAAATCTGCATATGGTAGCCTACACAGAACCTTGACTCGGATACCACTCAACTGAATAACTTCCTTGAACTGGAACACCGACTGAATCCCAGAACTCACCTGATAATTGCACCTCATAAACTCATTAATAATACTGTAACTGAATAAGCAAATCCACACCTTACAAAAACAATAGTTTATTAAAAGCTGAGCTGTGACTGTGCATGCAGCCTGCCGTTATTTGTTAAAACGTTTTATTTCCACCTCGTCCTTGTTCCAGTCCAGTCACCCTATATTAGGTGTTATTATAATTAAAAAATATTTAAGCCCCGACAGACATCTCAATTAAGCAATTTAGAAGGCAAAAGAAGATGGGATGATTATATACAATTTAGTGCAGAGTAAACATTTAAGAGTGTTTATTGCCCATGTCATTTACAAACCTTCTCACATAACATCATATGGGTGTCTGATCTCACTAATGATGGTAGGAGTTCCCAGAGGAAACGTGAAGGCATTTCTGTGTCGATGCTTGTGTGTGTGTGTGTGTGTGTGTGTGTGTGTGTGTATACTCAATACTTCTTTAAGCATTAAAACTATTCATTCATCATCTTACCCGCTTTTTTTTCTTTTCCATAATTCAGGGTAAAGGGGGTTTGCTGAAGTCTATCCCAGGTTACATACGATGAGAGGCGGGGGTACACCCTGGACAGGTCCCTAGTCCATCACAGGGCCACACATAGAAGAACAATCACTCTCACACACACATTCACTCCTATGGGAAATTTACAATCACCAATCAACCTAATGTACAGTACATGTTTTTGGATGGTAGGACGAAACCGGAGTACCTGGAGGAAGCCAACGTAAGCGCGGGGAGAACCCTAAACCTTCTTGTTGTATGAATGGAGACTCTGTAATATGTATCATTGTCAGTATTAAAACTGAAATAAACTACGAGCTAAATAAAAGAATAAAATAAGTGTTGTGTGTGTGTGTGTGTGTGTGTAAGTTGTGACCGGTGGTACTATTAAGTGATGTCACAGCGATATACGTGTCACTTACCTCTGTTCCAGTGATCAGCCATCTTTGTAAACAAACCTTGTCTTTTAAGACTCTAATCCAAACAAACTAATAGTTAAAACGCTAAACACCCAAAACTAATTTTTATGTCCGAACCAGTTCAGTACACATAGATGATCTTCAATGGCTTTTAAATTACTTGAGTAATTCTGGGATATGTTCTTCCGCCTGCTAGACAGTGCACTTAGCTGATCACCATCTTAGCTTAGCTTAACTTGCTTTGTTTATTGATTGGTTAGCAAACTTATCTTCTCCAGCCAATCCGTAACTGTCGCTGAGAACCACGTACCCAATCGTAGCACAGGAGGCGGGTCTTACTGGGATACTGGCAACAGCGATAATTTCCTTTCCTAAGATGTCACGGTAAAAAGCATCTTCGGTGTAAAACGCGCCAACCAGGTAATTTATCTTTATTGCTTATTAAAAGATAGATTATTTTTCTACTGTATAGTAATGCAAATGATTCGATTCGGATTTATTTACAGTATTAAGATAATGGTGTTTAAGGCGATTTGTCACTATAACGTTTTTATTGAATAGAAGATTGTTATTAATTAGAATATTTCAGAGTTTATCTGTTGCTTATCTTTTTTTTTTTAAATTCTGTAATAATGTAAAAAAAAAAAAAAAAAAAAAAAAATTAACCTGCAACAGTGGAGGTCATACTGAACGCTCCTTTTCCCCTTGTTTCCTAGGTTATATTTTACCTTTCTGTTCCCTCTTTACTTTTACCAGTTTAAAGACAAAATGATTGGACGAGTACTAGATGATTGGCCATCCATGATAAACCTGGGATACCTCTGTGTATCACTTTAATCTGACTCCTCTGAACTGATGCTTTGTGCTGATGTAGGTGTTATATTAGTCCAATCCGCTGTACCATTTTCTTATTTAGATTTTTGTACAAAAATCATTTTACTTATGAATGGTAATAAAACATTTAAGTAAATCATGAATTTTATCTTGTGATTTATCAGCGTAATCTCTGAAAATCCAATGATGTTAGCCCGAAAAGGCCTGGTGCCTGAGGGATTTCTTTTGACACGCTTGGCTGAAGATGCCAACCAGCCAAACCGTTTCCGTACCAAGGCACAGCGGGCTCGCTTCATTACCAAGAACGGCTCATGCAATGTTGCTCACAAGAACATACGGGAACAGGTACAACAGTAGTTAGCACTTATTTATTTTCAGATATATTTTCTATTTTTGCTGTTAAGGTTAACAAAAAATCTTTATCCCAGGCAGTGCATTGTAGTATTTAGTATTCTGTTTTCTTTTCATTTATCCCTCCAGGGTCGGTTTCTGCAGGATGTTTTTACCACCATGGTGGACCTTAAATGGCAGCACTCCCTCCTAATTTTTACATCAGCATTCCTCTGCTCATGGATGCTCTTTGCCATGATGTGGTGGCTCCTAGCCTTTGCTCATGGTGATCTGGAGCCACGAGATCTGAACGAGCCTGGACCTGTTCCCTGTGTCACTGCCATCCACTCCTTTACCTCAGCATTTCTTTTCTCCATTGAGGTGCAGGTAAGGAAGGCTTAATAAAAAACCCAGCTCTTGAATTGTTAGCACTGATGCTCTTCCTAAAATGTTTGTATACAATCATAGCTCAAGCTTTCATCATAATTAGAGGTCAAATATTTGTTATATATTGTAGTCTATAAATAAACAGACAAACCCAAAAGAGTGTAAAGAATGCTCATCACAGAGAACCTTATATTGATATTGTTATTGTTATATTAAACCTTATATTATAACTTTTGAATTTTTGCTTATTAATTTTTTTTTTACATACAATCCAAAACCTTTTTTAAACGATTGGTTGTCTGTAAAGAGAACTTACCATAAATTACCTCAGTTCAGATAGCATACCATGTTTTGCTATGTCCTCAGGTAACTATTGGTTTTGGTGGAAGGATGGTCACAGAAGAGTGTCCACTGGCTATTGTGGTTCTTATCATCCAGAACATTTTGGGCCTCATTATCAACGCTGTCATGCTGGGCTGTGTGTTCATGAAAACAGCTCAGGCCAATCGCAGAGCAGAGACACTCATCTTTTCCCGTAATGCTGTAATCGCACCACGCAATGGCAAGCCCACATTCATGGTTCGTGTTGGAGACCTGAGGAAGAGTATGATCATATCAGCTACCATTCAGATGCAGGTGAGGACACCGTTTGGGGAAAATACTAGTAATTGTTTTTATTCTCTCATACGGATGCTAATTAGTTATCCTGCCACTCCGGTAATACTCAGGTAATACGCCGGACAGTGACGGCAGAGGGAGAGGTAATTCCGGTCTGCCAATTAGACATCCAAGTGGAAAACCCTCTTAGGAGCAATGGCATCTTCCTCGTCTCACCTCTCATCATCAGTCACACTATCGATAGAGGAAGTCCGCTGTATGAGCTTTCAGCACAGTCACTGGCTGCTGAGGATCTGGAGATTATAGTTATATTGGAAGGTAGAAGCACGTTCCACTACATTTACAATATCACAGGTGCCATTTCTATAAAGTGCTTATTCATTTATACACATGGGCATTCTACACAAATTCAATTATTCAGATTTGTTCTTATTTGTACTTAAGACTAATCAGTAGGTCATTGATTTTTGTATGATAAATAGCTACAGGTTTTTGATCGTTTTTTAATAGACAATTAATAGAAGCCACTGTTACTATAAAGAGATGCTGATTACGGCAAACTTATTTCATTCATTCATTCATTCATTTTCTTACCCGCTTATTCCCGAATTCGGGGTCACGGGGGTCTGATGCGCCTATCTCAGCACACATAGGGCAAGAAACGGGGGTACACCCCGGACAGGTCGCCAGTCCATCTCAAGGCAACTTATTTCATATTGATATAAATTGTTGTATAGAAAAACAATGCTTTCTGGCCAGTCAGATTTAATTTATTTTTAGGTTCTAGCTGGTTCAAAACAATTCAGACTACATATTTGTAAAAGTTTGGGAAGTATTTTCTGTTCACTGTTTATCCCTCTTGTTCTCTGTTTGTTTCTCTGTCAGGCGTCGTGGAGACCACCGGCATTACTATGCAGGCCCGCACATCCTATACCCCAGAGGAGATTCTCTGGGGACGCCGCTTTGTCTCCATTATGACAGAAGAGGATGGACGCTACTCCGTGGACTACTCAAAATTTGGCAACACGGTGCCCGTGAGGATGCCCGCCCTCAGTGCTAAAGAGCTGGACCAGACAAGAGGGGTTCAGGATAATGGTCCTCATGAGGGTAAGCCTCAAGGCTGGGGTTTGGTGCGAGCAGGACGAGGTGGCTACAGGAGGACAGCAGGCCAAGCATGCGAGGTTAACCCATCCCGGCCATGGTATGCTCTAGCGGAGAAAGACGAGCAGGACACAGGAAAAGAGAAGAATGGACAGAAGAAGATAGTGAAATTAGAGGAAATTGGGAGAAAGTTGGAGGAGGAGAACATGGATGATATGAGTGAATAAATATTTAACATACTGTATTACTGGACACGGATGTGCAAATTGTAAAGTGCAGCTACATCTTTAAATAGCTTTTAATAAACTGGGGAAGCTGATTTGGTGGAAATGTTTGGATGTTTGGATTTTATACACGCAAATGTAGTTGGTGTTGCATTACAACCGTTGTCTTTGTTGTGTAATTGTGCCTGTTGTGTCCCAGTAGTTCAGTTTTTCTGATGTAGTATCATTATATCTGTTTTTGCATTATTTACATGTAGCCTATGTTATGCTTGGCATAAATAATTGTTGTGAAGTAATGGGAAAAAATGTATTACTATTTGGATATCGTTTCATTCAGCAATATTTATTTATATTAATTTCTGTATTTTAGTACAAATTAAAGATTATTTAATGTTATTTTTTCTATAATAATTTTTGTTATGACTTTACAAAGTAGATTTTTTTAGACAATTTATTGCACTGTAGAATAAAATATTAATATTTTATATGAAATATTTTAATATTGTGAGTTTATGTTGAATCCAATCTCACACACACACACACACACACACACACACACTGTTTGGAGTGCTTTTGGGGGCTAACTGAAGCTACATCTTGTTTTTCTAACTCATAGTGAAACAGATAATTGAGTGAATTGTACAAGGTTAATTTACAGACGCCCGTATACAAATCGGCTTACATTTATCTTGTTAATTACAACTGAGTAATTGGGGATCAAGAGCCATACAGTGGTACCTTGATAGTGCAGGGAATTGAACCAACAATCCTCCGGTTAGTAGTGTAACGCCTTAACTAAATGAGCGACCATCTCTCACCATTTTGTTTTCTATATCTTTTTTTAATGATTTTTTAAATCTTTTTTTAACATTTGGTTGATTGGTGATTCTAAATTGCCCATAGGAGTGATTGTGTGCGAGTGGTTGTTTGTCTATGTGTGCACTGCAATGGACTGGCAACCTGTCCAGGGTGTACCCCTGCCTCTTGCCCTATGTGTGCTGGGATTGACACCAGCAAATCCCTGTGATCTCGAATTAGTGAGTAAGAAGACGAATGAAAGAATATTTGTCTTTTTTAGGTTATTGTGTTTTAACGTTGATGACCTCATTGCAGATTGAATTTGGCAATCATTGATGGGACAATAATTAAGTTTTAGACCCAGTAATTTTTTTCTATTTTGCTCAACAGCTTTTGTAGAAGCTCCAAACTGCAATGTATGAAAACAGAATTACTCTGTAAGCATACAGAGCAGCTTAAAAGCCACAGGGTTACACTGCCAACAGCGTTATTTAAACATCTTTCCATCAAGCAAATGAGGCAGAAAATGTATGCCAGGCTCCAGTGACTCTCACTGAATAACTCATTTATGTTTTTAAACATGATTTATGTTTGGGTCAAGACCCAGGATAAAGACAATGTACTTACCACAAATAGATATACTGTGCTTTTGTCAAATATATAAATATAAATATCAAATTTTATTTCAGTAAAATCCCAGTATCCCAGTTTATGTGATGGACGCCTCACAATACAAGCTACAATTACAGATATAATTACAGGAACAATGTATTGCATCTTTATCTTTCAAATATTAATGAACAGACGATTAACATTATTCTTTTTAAATAGCATATGATCTTTTTTCTTTCTGAAATAATAAAGGAGGCTTGGGTTTCTGGATGCAGTATGTAGGAATGCCAGTGATGTTTATAGCTCTCGTCACAAAACACAATTACAGTCCTTGTTCCATAGAGGTGTACCGTGGGACTGAGATCTACGGCATCCAAAAAGTCATAGGATTGGGCAGACGGAAGATTGGAAGAAAAGTAGGTTTTATTTTAAAAAAAAAAATTAACTGCACAGAACATTGAAGCTGGTGCTATAGTGGCTGCATGATATTAAAAACTATAATGAATACATTTGGGTTAGTTTTCAGGAGCTTTTGAATCCTAATATTATTAAAATAATAATGATATATCTTGATATTTAAATAGTTAAGACACAGAGTAGGGGAGATTTGTCCTGGGAAAAGGGATTAGGATTTTTTTTTATAAACTATAAAACTATTTTGATAGCTGATAGTTTTAGGATGCTGAAATAACAGATGGAAGCTCCATGTCCCCCTAAAAAGGTTTTAAAATTATTTCTGGTGTGTGTGTGTGTGTGTGTGTGTGTGTGTGTGTGTGTGTGTGTGTGTGTGTGTGTGTGTGTGTGTGTGTGTGTTGTATTAAATAGTTAAAGGACATAATAGGAACCCAGACACTGATAAAAAATCTCCTGGCCCTGATGTTCATAGAGCACTAGTACACCATCAGTGAGGAGAAGCCTACCCAGCGGGGATCCTGAGGTATCAGTGACAAGGTTTCTGCCTCTTTCCTTGTATTCGACAAGCTTCTAGGATAGACGAGGATTAACTCTGCTTCGCTGACTCAATGCTACAGTGTACATGACATTTGATCATTACAATATGTTGTAATTAACAATAAAATGCAGTGATGCAGGATGTGTTCCCCCTTGAGTCTGGTTCCTTTAGGGAGTTTTTATTGCCACAGTTGTCTCCGGCTTGCTTATTAGGGACAAAATTCCACTTTTCACTTTAACTGCATTCTGTAAAAAGTAACTTTGAGACAATGACTGTTGTTAAAAGTGTTATAAAAAATAAAGTTGGATTGAATAGAATTGAATTTTCATAGAGGGCAGAACTTTGAATGTGTGTTGGAGCTTCAAAAAGACAAAAAGAAGCAATGTGATGTCAAAACACTAAACATAATCTAATAGTGAGAGACAGAATAATAACAAAAACATCTTTCGAACATGCTTAAACTTTTATAAACTTCAGTATAAAATCAGCAGAGGTTTAAAGAATTTTAAGCTGTAGAAGCTCCCTGGTTCTCTATCAGTAGCAGACATAGATAAGCTGTAACTGGAGTGTCCAAAAATAAGTCCTTTACCTTATGTAAATAGGCCTCTTTACCTTATAGGACCTTAGCAGTTTATATACAGCTGTGTTGACAGATACACCAAACTGACGTTAGTCTCTGTCAATGGCCAGTGTATTAATAAAGATAAAATATATACTATTATTTTTATGCCCTGTCATTTCTTTTGCTTTGGGTTTATATGTCTTTCTCACTTCTAGACTCACACTCATACATCACCTCCGAAAATCACACCACGAGTGTGTTATCATTAGTAACATCTGGCAGCACCTGGCAGGGACAACCACATAGTTGGGCACATCTGCCTGTGTTTTTGCTTTGTGATTTGGTGTATATTTTGAAATATTAGGATTGGCCTGAACTCCCTGGTTTGTTTTTTTGGCCTATATATAATTTTATATAATTATAATTTGTGGTCTATGTTACTACATAAAGAGCTTGGCTACTACACGCTTTACTGTTAGTTGTTGGGTAGAATGTTTTTATTGGTTTCAAGGTTAGGGGTTAGGTTTCAAAGTACTATTGGTTGCAATGGAATAAAAAATGTAATAAAAACCTTTCTGAAATCTAAGTCGATTCGTTTTTGATCTGGAGAAAATGCAGAAACAACTTGCCTAATGAAGAGGTACGAATTTGCCCCAAAATCTACAAAAACTCAATTTAAACTCAGTAAGTCTAGTAAAACAACACATTTAGCAAAAACTACGAAATGCTTTTATTCATTGTTATTCCCATTGCTATATCAGCCAACAACTTTAATTAAAAAACAAGATAAAGACAGTCATTAACACTTAAAAATGAGTGTGTGTAT
>JAOTRA010000008.1:9931880-9944015 GCA_026260255.1 Pseudolaguvia tuberculata | reverse complement strand
CACACACACACACACACACACACACACACACACACACACACACACACACACACACACACACGCGCGCGCACACACACACGCGCACACACAAACACACACACTTCACTTCACTTACCTGTTTATAGGTGCAGAATGACGACCGAGAACATTCCTTTGTGACATTATTTTAATGATTACCAAGGTTGTTGTACGTATATGCTCTCAAAATATTCATCCTAATTATATTAGTTTATATTATTATTATTATCATCATATTATTAATTCATAATATTTTACAGATACACAGATCTATTATAAAAACTTTAGAAAATTGCAGATAATGTAATACATACAATTAGTGATACCTTATTCATTCATTCATTTTCTTAACCGCTTACACAAAGACAAACAACCATTCACACACACATTCACTCCTATGGACAATTTAGAATCACCAATTGACCTAATCTGCATGTTTTTGGACTGTGGGAAGAAACCGGAGTACCTGGAGGAAACCTACGCAAACACAGGGAGAACATGCAAACTCTGCATAGAAAGATACCCGACCCGAATCAGAACCCAGGACCTTCTTGTTGTGAGGCGACCGTGCTAACCACTACGCCGCCCAAGTGACACCTTATTCTTATCTTAATTATAGCCACATACTTGCTGTGCACATTTTTGTCAATTTTGTAAAATTAAGTTTTTGGGAAGTGGTAGTTCAGTGATTGAGGTGTTGGACTTTGGCTCAATTGCCGCCCCAACAAGCTACCACTGATAGGCCCCCGAGAAAGGCTCCTAACGCACAATTGCTCATTGGACATACAAACTAATAGCATCTTCTTTTAAAACGTTAACCGTAATGAAAGTTTGCTTTCAGAACTGTTTCAAATTGATCAGGGGCAGATAGCGATATCTCACCTGCGTCTGCCATGTGACTTGCACTGTCCCGGGACATACTTTGGAGGCGTTTTGCATACTCATCACTGTACCACACACGAAGCTTCTCCCCAACTGACAGACGTCGACACACACGGAAGTAAATTTGCTCACTATGCTGAACTGCACTCAAGTTTCTCTCCGATTTTTCTGAGGACATCCGAACGTATCTAACAGAAAAAAGATAAAATAATCATTTTTATTTTTTTTAGTATAATTTTTTGTTTGTGAAAAGGATTGATGATGATTACCTCATCCAGTTGGCTTTAGTCACATCATAGCCATCAACGGTTTTGTAGGTGTTGTCCTCATTAACAATCTAAAACAAGGCAAACAGAGAAATCATGAGTCAATGAAGCAAATATGAATTCAGGAAATAAGAAAAAAAAAAGATAACATATTGTACCATCCAGGAGTATGTTCCTGATGGTTTTTCCTGGACTCCTAAGATCTGGCCTTGGTAGGGGCCAAAAAGGGCTCCCTTCGGAATATTTTCATCCATACAGCACACATCCACATCCTGGCCCTTCTTTGTGATTTGAATCCATGAAGGTGCGGTGAGAGCGGCACGATCAGGCAATCCAAGTGCAATGGGTGTATCAGGCACAAACAACGGGGGACCATGGACAGGACATTCCTTTAGGAAATACTGCTTACACTCCTCACAGACTATAGATATAATTACAGAAACACACATTTAGCAGTGCTAGCTTTTCACTGTGTCCAATTTGAAAATCAATGTTTAAACTGTGTAGTAACTAAATACTCACACCAGCAGTCAGCATTTTGTTGCCCCACATTTACACAACGCTCATGGTTGACTTTCTTCTCTTTGTGTTCTTCAGAAGAACCATCAGGAGTGACACTAAAACAATTAATGTATTGCAGTGCATTTCATTACTTTAATGTTTATTTAAACAGATACATAAATCAGATGTTTGGGAAAAACTTTCTTATTGCGGCTCACTTTTATTATTGTTATTTATATACTCAATATAGTGTGTTAATACACAAAACAAAAAAAATCATTACTGCTTAAGAAAGCATGCAAACTAATAGCAAACCCAAACTGCATCGGATTTACTACATAGTGCACTGTTTGTCGTCAATAAAACACTTGGGTTTTTTTTACATGATTATTGGAAACACATGTAATCCACAATCTGGAAAGAAAACTATGTTGGCTTTCCAACAAAAGTATGTTCCAACAAAAGATATTTACCCCATGCTGCATTCTGACTCAGTTTCCATACATGGCTCAGCATGAAAGGTGGCAGAGTCCGCCATGATGAATGCACAATGGATGGCAGAACCCGGATTATGTTCAGGCAAACATCTTACAACTGTAAAAAGAAGAAAAGTTGGAATAATTATTTATTAATTGTTTATTAATTTATTCATGTTTTAAAAGCTAGTTAATTTGCCTAAAATTGGCCAGAGGCACCAAAACACAAACCTCTTTGTTTTTCTAGTATTAAGCCACTATAAAGTGTTTAAGGTTGGACCAGAGATGTTGGGTAATATAGAGCCCAGTGTGTGGAATATGTGTGTATACACCATTATCCGAAATGGCAGCACACTTTATAATTGTAGCCCCACGTTGACCCATTCTTACACATCCATTTTCTATTGCTCTTCTATGAGTTTGTTGCTGCGGTTCAAGGTTCCATTTTGATAAATGCTCACCTGATAGTGGCTGATTGCATTTAGTATATTTTGTTGCAAAGGCAGGCCATTGGCCAAAAGTAGACATTTATAATAGACACAAACTTTCCTTTGTCTATATGTTTAGAGAATATACATGCCTGAGAGACTTTTAGGAATTAGATAACTTGAATGAAATAATGAAAGTAGGAGAGAAAGACCTACCTCTAACCTGCCTATTCCCTAATTCTGGGTCATGGGGTCACACCTTCACTCTTGTGGGCAATTTAGAATTAACAATGTACATGTTTTTGGACTGTGGAAAGAAACAGGAATACCTGGAGGAAACCCACGCAAGTGCAGGAAGAACTGTGACCTTGTTGTGAGGCGAATTAATTGTGTTGATAAAAATTAAACCAACACAATTGACAAAATCTGTGAATCGGTTTCCTCCCACAGTCCAAAAACATGTACATTAGGTTGATTGGTGATTGGCCATAGGAGTGAATGTGTGTGTGAATGGTTGTTTAGGAATAAGATTAGGATTATAATTCTCTGCAATTGTGATAGAATTATGATAAATAAATAATCTGCATGAGCAGTACAAGCGATTGTTACAAAGGAAATAGTTTTATACTACAGATATCTTGCCATTGTATTTGATAGCTTAGTGGTTAAAGTGTTGGACTAATACGCAAAACACCAGGGTTCGATTCCCAGCATCACCAAGCCACTATTGTAGGTCCCTGAGCAAGACCCTTAACATAAAATTGCTCAGCTGTAAGTTGCTCTGGATAAGGCCACCTGCCAAATGCTGTAAATGTGACTTTTTTTTTTTAAGTTGTAAATTTTTTAATGTAAAGTGAAAAGGAAGCTGGTTTCTGCTACATTTTTGTCTGTGCTCGATTATGGTGACATTTAGTACATACATATTTCTGAACAATGCTTACATTCTCTTGACTCATTGAGCGCTGAGATTTATTACGAATTGATAGACCCTTACTCATCATTGTGCATTATTGCCAAAGGTTGGTTGGCCCTCCCCACGGCTTTCTTATTGGTATTGTTGTATTTATAAAGCTGTTCTATTTGTGTCTTTATGCAGAAAAAAAGTAGCAGATGCTTTTATTTCTCTTTTTGTACAATTGAGCAATTGGTTAAGCCCCATTCTTTCTTGATGGTGCTGGGAATTGAACACCAGTCTTATTCTTTTGAATATACATTCAAAGTTTGAACAGAATTGGCAAATCATCATTTAGTTATGCTGCTTGTTATCCGTGGAATCTTTCCAGAATTAGTTAAAATTACAGTTCCTGGTTACTTTGGATAGATTTAAATAACATTTATCTGTATAATGTCACAATTGTGTGCCATTGTCAGGATTTGTGTCTTTATTATTTGGTATGATATTATTTTATTTCACTATTAACTCTATGTCTTGATATTCAGTGAATGATTAATATGTTTTTTATACTTAAATGTAACAGAAAGTTCCTGGATTCGAGTCTCGGGCTGGGGATCTTTCTGTGCAGAGTTTGCACGTTCACCCGGCACTTGCGCGAGTTTCCTCCAGGTACTCTGGTTTCCTCCAGGTACTCTGGTTTCCTCCCACAGTCCAAAAACATGTACATTGGGTTGATTGGTAAGTCCAAATTTCTCATAGGAGCGAATGTGTGTGAGTGTTTGTTCATCACTGTGGATCCTGCGATGGACTGGTGACCTGTCCAGTGTGTACTCCTGTCTCTCACCCCATGTGCGCTGGGATAGACTCCAGCAAACCTGGTAACCATAAATTAGGGAATAAGCAGGTAAGAAGATGAATGAATGAATTGAATGTTGAATTGTTATGCAGTTTATCTGCAAATTGTGTTGATCTTGACCAGGACACCCTTCAAAAAATATTTAATCTCAATGAGATGAAAAACCGAATAATAATAATAATAACAATAATAATAACAATAATAATAATAATTTAAAAAATAAAATCAGCCGGCGCGGTGGCGTAGTGGATAGCACAGTCGCCTCACAATAAGAAGGTCCCGGGTTTGAATCCCGGGCCGGGATTTTTCTGTGCGTAGTTCTCCCATGCATATGGGAGGATGGAGGAGTCGGGCAGGAGGAAAAGAGGAAGATCAAATAGGAGGCTTATGGATGTGGTGAGGGAAGTTGGGGTGAAAGAGGCAAAGAGGCAGATGTAAAGTGTGGAGAAGAGTGATCCGTTGCGGCGACCCCTAACGGGAGCAGCCGGGATGAGCAGTGGAAGACATATAACACTTTAGCGTCAAACCATCAGCGCATGTGTGTCCCTGTAGTGTTAAAGAGACACAGTGTCCATAGACGCACTTTGGACCTTACTGGTGGACGGTGACAGGGGCAGAGGCGTTCGGTTAGAAAAGCTGAAATGTGATTGGGGGACGGTCGCGTCAATCACTGAGGCTAGTCAAAACTCACCGGAAATAAACGTTAGCACCACAAACAAACCTTAGACCAAGTGTTCATGGAATCCTAAACAAACCACCGAACCCCGAATCCCGTCCAACGGCTACCGGAGAACTTTCTCCTGGTTGGTTAACTGATATAACGGAAGAGTCGCACTGCACTGCGCAGACTACTGGCGACTCACCCAACGCTTTCAGAAGCCATGTTCATTGGCCACAGCATGCGTGTATATATATATGTGTGTGTGTGTGTGTGTGTGTGTGTGTGGGGGGCTAGTGCAGGACTCACCTTATGGACAAGACGCTGTCCGTCCGGAGCTCCTCACTTTCCCTCGTCTACATCAACCGCCACGACACTCATATCCACCAGCAGTTAATTTCATTAGTCTCGGCTCCAGCCAAACTTTTAGCTGCTTACATTTTTTTCTATCGAGTCAGCGGCTTCTTGCAGCTTTGACCACCATCTTTTTTATTACAGGAAATGACATGGAAAACGGAAGAAAGCTGCGTGGATGTGGAGAAGCGGCTCGAGCGGGCGAGAGAACCGGACACGTTTCCACACGCAGGTTTAGTGTCGAGTTTAGAACTCGGTCAACTGTCTGACCTGTGTGTCACCAGGGTCCGAATTTACACATGATTTTATATTAAAGTGCTGAAGATCATAGTTATTGAGAGTTCTGCCTATTTTATTTATATGCTGTAAATGGCATGTGACTTGTAATTCTTCGGATTTAACATTTAAGGAAGAAAATCTGTAGAAATCATTTATATAGTAGACAAAATCACACCACCTTAAATAGGAGTCTTTTTTTTCCTGTAAGTGTAAATAATTCTTAATTGCTAATACTAAATAATTCAAAGCCATTCATTCATCTTACCAAGCTTCTTCCCTAATTCGGGGTCTGCTGGAATCTATCCCAGTCCATCACAAAACACATTCACTCTTATGGACAATTTTTAGAGTCAACAACCTAATGTACATGTTTTTGGACTGGGAGGAAACCGCCGTGCCCAGAGGAAACCCAAGCAAGCACCGGGAGAATATGCAAACTCCACACAAAAAGATGCCCGGCCCGGGAACCGAACTTAGGGCCTTCTTGTTGTGAGGCAACTGTGCTAACCACTACAGCCCTTTGTTATTAGCAATTATTCAAAGAGCAATAGTGGTTAGCACGGGATCTTCCTGTGCAGAGTTTGCATGTTCTCCCTGTGGGTTTCCTCCCACAGTCCAAAAACATGTACATTAGGTTGGTTGGTGATTCTAAATTGCCCATTGGAGTGAATGTATGTGAATGCTTGTCTATGTGTGCCCTGCGATGGACTGGCGAATTGTCCTGGATGTACCCGTCTCTTGCCCTATACAGTTACAGTCTTATTCAGAGCGACTTACATTTGGCCACTTTTTTACAACTGAGCAATTGTGGGTTAAGAGCCTTGCTCAAGGGCCCAAAGTGGTTGCTTGGTGGAGGTGGGAATAGAACCCCGGTCTTTTTAGGCTATCACTTCCCTATGTGCGCTGGAATAGGCTGACCCATAACCCCAAATATCTGCAAATCAGCTGTGCAGAAATATCAACAGGAAGAATGGAAGTCCGGCCAAAGATATGTAGCAGACCAATTTTCTTGGTAAATTTATTAACAAAATGATAAAATAAATAAATACAAATTGATCAATTGCTCCTAATATCAATTTAGTCTCATGTTCCCTACAGTATTTCTAAACACTGCATACAAACAACTCAGCACAGGCTCAAATACGTGAGAGGTAAGAGAACCAACCAATTTCACTCACAATGTCAGGCAAAAAAGACAAAGCAAGAGTTCTGTAACAGAAAGAATTCATAAAAATAAACACACTCCTTTTTAAAACCATTATGAAAAATACAAACAATTTTACAAATATTTATATCGTGTAATAAACAATTTACACATAGTTCAGCACGCCAGGTGAACATTTTTGTAATTACTCAAATCGCTACAATGCATCTTGTGTTTCTTTAGTGGAAGATTTCTTTTCCTTTTTTTTTTTTGCACTCGTAAACAAAAGTACTCCAATTGAAGAGTTGACTGCGGATGAGGTAAAAGACACACACACGCACGCACATGTCCAATACCAGGGAAGTTAACAATACTCAAAGGTCACAATCATGACTGAGTATAAAAGGAAAAGAAATGGGATGTAATGCATGTGTGAAAATCAAGGGTCTATAAAATCTAGCAGGTTAATGGATGGATAGCTGGAATTAATCTGTAATTAAACATTTGTCTTTATGGGTAAACAATCACTAGTCTGCAAAATGAATGTTCAGCATAATTCTGTATGCTATAAAAGAATCAAGTGACAGAACCTGCAAAAGTCTTTCTCAGAGCAAAATACACATCAGCAGTTTCTTTGGGAATTCTGAACACAGAATGTGAATGTAAGACTCATACACCACAAATGTAGGCCAGTACGTTTTCTTCAAATCACTTAAAACAATAATAATTATAAATAAGGAACAATAATTATACAGCATTATACACATACAAAAGACTGGTGTAAATGAAAAAGAATTGGTCCACTGATAGTGAGATGAAATATTCATTAGTGAAAAAGTTGGAGGCATTTCTGATTCTTCCTGCATGTAAACCTTACCATGACGGACTATTTACTTTAACACGATACCAAAAATGCCCGATGGGAAGATGTGTTTGTTCATCAATAAAAACTTTACGTCTTCTAATAGACGTACAACATGCATGTACCGCTCTTTCTTTTTCATGTTCTTGTTGCCAGCAATGGCCAATGGAAAGTAAAGTTTTGCATAAAAACCCTGCAAATTAAAGTCTAAGCTAAATGCACATTTTAAAGAGGGGGAAAAAAAATGTAAAAAAATTGCATAAATAGCGTTTGGTCTTGTGTTGATTAAACCGTTTTGCATTCAGCTCATAGATGACCTTTGATCGTTTCTAAGCTGCCACAGCCTAGGCTAAATTCTGAATACCTGATAATAAATCATAGATGTTTGGAATAGTAAATTATTATTAAGAACTTAATCCATCTAAACAGTGCCAGATAGTGAAAAGAAACACCCGCTGAACCTCAACAAAGACATACACGGGGAGAAGTGAACAGTTTGACAGTCAACCTCCTCATATAATAAGTCAACTGACTACAAAGATTATTACTGGTGTACCTTTAATACTAATGGTATCACTGCTGAAAGTGCATAAACAACAGGAAAAAAAAACTTGATCCCAACACACCATTTTTATCTCCCTTGAATTACTTTATAGCACATCAGATTCAGAATCTCAATTTCTTTATATATTTCAAACTTTTTGTAATAAATACATTATGGGAATTTATCTAAAAATGTTTTTTTAAAACCACCTATTAAGGCAACACATTTACCTGAGCATTAAGCTCTTTCAGCTTGTGTTTTAAAAAGGGAGTGTGTGAAAGATCTACGTCAACCACAGACGGTCAAGAGAGAACCAGACGATCACACAATTAACACCACAATAGTACACAAAAATTTACTTTTGCAAAAAAAAACAAACAAAAAAACAGTTGCGGCTGTGCTTCTACTTTTAGGATGTGAAAGAGTGAATGGCATAACTGTGGTAACAGGAACTATCTATATGGGGAGAGAATGTAATAAAGGCACTCTGAGGCACCTGTACAGAAAAGAATTGAGGTGTTTTTTTTTAGAAGGCGATAGAATGTCCTTTTGGGTTGTCTGATTAAAAATTTGATAGCAAATATATGGCAACTTTTTTCCACAAGTACTAACTCAGTAACCAAACAATAAAGAAATGCTGCGAGCTGATTTGTGTTTCACAGTCATGCAAGAAGAAACTGCAGCATGCTTTTGACAAAAACAATGATTCTGCATGGACACAAGACATTAATAGTCTGTCTGTCTGTCTGTCTAATACAAATTTTGCTATGCTAGTTTGGTTAGGTTTTAGTGAAAGTATGAAATACTTTAGCTTTTACTTCCGCTAACTTGTGCAATATCAATTAAGTGGTATAATGAATATTTGCGGTTTGATATTGTTTACTTATAGTTTAACGATCAGTTAACATGGTACAGATGAAGACATGTAAATATGGAGAAATAAGGTGTTGTAAACATGTTTGAGGTGCCAGCTGTGTAGTACCATTAAGACATGATTTAACCCAGGAAAATGAACATATAAATGCAAAGAAAGAGTAACCGGGCAAACGGGCGTCTTATGTCTTGATTTTAGGGAAGGTGGAAAATAAGGCTCAAAAATAAACTAGAACAAATGGTGAGATAGAAGGAGCCCACTTGCTAAGAGCAAGCGATATGGGTTAGGGTAACTCTTTGTTATACATTTAAAAAGATATTGGCAAATATAACGGGAATGAACAAGCATGATTTTTTTTAAGGATTTGCTTCAGATTTAAGTCTTTCACTTTTTATTAGCTGTAATAAGCTTGTGCTTTAACTCCAGGCTTTGTCTTATTACTAAAACTGGCTCAAACATCTAACCCTCAGGTTTAAGACATCAAACTGTAACGCATTATTATTGTTGTTCTATGTTTTCCATACAGGATGATTCGAGGGTAAATGTATTTTACTGTTTCCTAGACTACACATACAATATGTTAACATCTATATTCCAGTTGTAGAGGGTGAAAAACATTTGGCAGTAAAGAATAAAAAAAAAAATAAAATACAAAAAATGAAACATTCATTATGCAATACCTCTCTGCTTGCAACAAGGAGCTCCTTGCATAAATGATGCCATTTTAACACCTCTGATAGCGAATTACTGTTTGAAGAAACAGAAAAGCACTTATTTCTTGTGTGAAGACTAGGAAGACCTGAATACATTTTGCTATAAGGACAGAAATACTCCTCAGACATGGACACCTTTCCTCACCACCTGACAGTACGACTGCTAGGTTTCACTTATAAATGCAGGAGAGACTTGTTTCAGAACAGCAGCATCTTTCTCATTGCGGTCGTCATCAGATGCTGCTATCTAAAAATGCACTTGCGCTTTGTCTCATCACAGCACACTGGACATTATTCTTATCTGATGTTAAGTCTGAAGTGTACTCGATATTGGACTTCTTTTTAGTCATATCATTTACCTTCTACAACTTGATGAAATGACAACAGGATGGAGAGATCGGCAATTTATTAGTCCTGATACAGCCTAACAAATGCCTGTGACTTCAGAAGCCTTAGCACTTCCTTGCGTTGGCGAATACTGACATGACTTGTCCCCAGCCCAGAACAAGATGCTTTTGGTTTCGGAAGAGTCCTCTCAGACCGTGCTGGGGGACACAATGCGAGTGGGCAGAGCATGCAGTCTTTGGACATGTGTAACCAGTCACCCTCTTCCCAGAGAAAAGGAAACTAAGACAACTTCAAAACAATCCCCATGAGTTTCAAGGGCAACTGTTGCAGGCACACACTGGTGTGATGAGATATATTTATTTATCCTCCTCCTTCATTATGAATTCAATTCCACCTTGTTTTCGTGCATGTTTTAAAACGGTCCACTAAATGAATGACACCATCATAAGCACCTTTCTACAAACTATTGTTGGGTGTTTTTGTTGACAAGAACCACGACCAGATCAGCTTGGATGTAGAAGCACTGTTGACAGGCTCACATTACACTTAAAAACAAAAGTAAAATGCACATATATATGTAGAATATATATAGGTTGGCAACTTTATGCACCCGAGCTGGATGCGATAAACATTTGTTTTTTTTTTTTAATGGTTAGGAGAAGGAGAGGTATACTTAGTAGAGTCGATTGGGATAAAACTCATTTGGAGTCCACGCTATTAATTGCCACGGGAAAAAGCTGTTGTGAGATTTTTCCGCCATTGTTGATCTTGCTATGATCCTGGTCCTCCAAGTCAATCTTGACTGCCTCTTCCATGTTGCTGGCATTGGAAGTTGTAGTTTTAGAGTCTGTTAAGGGGTCAGGGCATTCTCCCACATCTTTAGAGTGCTGAGAGTCCGTTCTGCCATTTTTTTTAACTTCTGTATCCTCCGTTGGCTTCACCATGTCACCGTCGTTGCTCACAGTCATGTTTCTGGCCTGAGTAACTCCTGATTCTTTTGGTTCTACCTCAGGAGTGTCAGCAGCAGCAGAGTCTGCCATCTCGCCTACCTCAGGCTCAATTTGCACCTTGGGCAGCATGCCAGCAGCAGGGACTTGTGCACCAAGTTGGGTAGGGTTCTGCTCAGACCCTAAGGGCTTGGTGCATGGTTGTACTGTACCCTTAAGCTCTTGAGAGCATTCAGTCTTGTCTTCAAGGTTTTCCTCCTGGGTTGCGCTTATCTCTATAGTCTGAGAAACATTAAAGCTGTGGATGAGGCGCACCAAGTGTTTTACTTTCTCCAGAGAGGCCTGCATGTCCTTCTGCCGAGCCAGGATGCTGTTCTTGTTCTCCATGCATTTCTTAGACAATAGAGAGAAGTATATGGTGTTAACTCTGAATTTGCCAATAAAGAGCGATTTAACTAGATGTGTACATGAGTGGTAAACGACAAGGTCTTTTTAATTGAGTTATAAATGTACTGTACACTACAGCATCAAAAAGAGGCAGGAAAGTGTTATGGTTTGGTCTTTGTGTTCTACTGTAATGCTTTAGTTTAAAAGAACAGTGCTGTAAACAGCTGGCTCGATTCCCAACCATATGTGATTTTAGAGTAATATTAGCATAGATATTAGTTTTTTTGTTAAGCATTGATAGTTGAAAGTGTGGTCTCCACTAAAAAAAGGCTCATCTTAATACAGTTAAGCATTTAGCAATATTATTGTCCAGAACGACATACAAACAGTGCTTACAGTTATAACCTAATCTTACTGGTAAGATTTGTTTTTTTTTTAATACATACGCAGCATTTGGCACCCTTATCCACAGCGATTTACATTTTATCACATTTGTATACGATTTGGCAATTGGTGGTTAAGTGGGAAAATTGCTCTAGGGCCCAGAGGAATTGCTTATTAAGGCTGGGAATCAAACCCCGATCCTTCTGGTATCAGTCCAACACCTTAATCACTAAGCGACACCTAGCTTTTTTTAGTGTCGTTTTGTTCGTTTTTCTGAATTCACATTTTTTGCATGCAGATAAATTCAACTGCAAATATA
>JAOTRA010000008.1:9901179-9921214 GCA_026260255.1 Pseudolaguvia tuberculata | reverse complement strand
TAATATAATATAATATAATATATATGTTGCACTTTGAAAGCATTGAACACTATAAAATTGATAGCGATGACAGTCATTGGTCTTGGTAAAAGTAGTTTTAATGAAAAATTCGTTTTATGAAATAGTCTTGTATGTTGTGACAGACAAGTTTGTCTTTAGCAACGAGGCCCAAATTCCAACATGACATTGGACCTGTACACAAAGTCCCTGATCTCCATAAAGACATGCTGTGAGTGGAGGAACTGCAGTGTCCTTTACAGAACCCTGACTTGGACTTGATCCCACTGAACAACTTTGGGATGAACTGGAACCCGGACTGAACCCTAGACCGCCTCACAAAAGTGTAAAAATATATGAATAGTATACACAAATAAGCAAATCAATAAACTCACACTCCAAAGTCTTGTGGAAAGCTTTTCCTGAATTGGGAAGTTTATAATAACAGCAAAGGCAAAATAAATTAATTTTAGAAATCAACAAGAACACATGGGTGTAGTAAAGTGTCAACATTACATTGTGTATAAATAATAATTGTTAATCACTAAATATAAAAATCATTAAAACATGACATTTTCAGAAACCTAAGTAAAAAGTAAATATGAAGATGACTTGATGAATTAGGCCATTTGTAGAGCTGTAGTGTTATAAAGCCTAGCTAAATATTAAAATCCATTCATAAATACATGCATAGACAAATAAACCAACAGGTTAATTTTTATTCAATTGTTTTCTTAGAATATTTTTATTTGATATGTTACATATTGCCTAGTGTGGTGGCTTAGTGATTAACGCAGCTGCCTCCCAGCACAAAGGTCCCAGTTTCACTTTTTGGGCAAGGGGTCTTTACGTGCGGAGTTTGCATGTTTTCGCCATGCTCCAGGGACTCTATAGTTTTCTCCAACAATCTAAAAACATGTACATTAGGTTGATTGTCGACTCTAAAATTGTTTATAAGATTGTGAATGAGAGTTTTGGTCTATGTGTGGCCTTGCGATGGACTGGTGACCTGTCCAGAATGTACCACTGCCAGAGACTTAAGCAGACCCTTGTGACCCCGAATTAGGGAATAAGCAGGTTAGAAGATAAAAGATGAATGAATAAATGTTTCATATTCACATCTCAAAAAGATGGCAGTTTTGTAAATATGTCAATGTATTTTCTGTACTTTTCCTAAGGTCTAAGAAAGGCTAGATCTTTCTATTCAAACCATATTTTACCCAGAATGAGACATGAGACATGTCTTTTGACAGAGTTGGTAAAAACAACAGGAAGTCCCAACAGTATACTGAAAACATCCAAACTCCATTCACATAGAGTAGAGGTGGGAATCGAACACCAACCACAGGTTTTAAGCTGTGTAAATTTTAAATTATATGCATTCAAATCTACACAGAAATCTGATCTCATCATCATTTAGTCTAGAATGACATGAAGAACAGATCAATCTGAACAGACATAAATTTAGAAAAACTGTGGCAGCATCTCCAATATATTTTAAGAGGTGACGTGCAACAGGGAAAAAGCTGTTTGAAACACAATGGATGGTCAACCAAAATGTTATTTTCATTCATTCATTCATTCATTCATTCATTCATTCATTCATTCATCTTCTTACCAGCTTATTCCCTAATTCAGGGTCACGGGGGTCTGCTGCGCTTATCCCAGCACACATAGGAAGAGTGGCAGGGCTACACCCTGGACGGCTTGTCAGTCCATTTCAGGTCAACACATAGATAAACAACCACATATTAATTGACAATTTAGAATCACCACTCGACCTAATCTGCATGTTTTTGGACTGAGGGAGGAAACCAGAGTACCAGGAGGAAACCCACGCACGTGCGAGGAGAACTCCGCACAGAAAGTTGTGAGGTGACCGTGCTATCCACTACGCCACCGCCCCGCCCCCCAAAATGTTATTTTTATTAAGTTAATAGTTATTAATTGATTTAGGAAATGTAATTATAATATTAATTTTAACAGCATTGTTGTTTTCATTGTGCCTAAAACATTTCCACTTGCACTTTGTGGAACCGACTCTTAAAGCATCTTGGAGATATTCTGTATCTGTTTAGATCTTTTCTCCATGTCATTATAGACAGACTGATGAGATCAATGATGAGTTCAGTTCTGTGTGTGAAGTGCTGGCTGTTGTAAGTCTTTTTGTGCAAGCAAAAATCTCATTTGGTTATAACAACTAGTGGAAAAATTAATGTTTGGAAATGTAAACTGATATTTCCTACTGACACACTACAAAAAAGAAAGTGGAAACTATTTTTAGTTGGCCAATATGGTAGTACTGTATTCTAATTACTTTAGTCACCAATGACATTTGTAAATAATAATAATAATGTAGCATATAAAATCTTTGAATTATAATTAAATATGCTTTATTTACAAATGAGTAAAATAAAAAACATAAAAGACAAACAATAGAATAGACAGAAATTATAAAACAATATTAACCAATTGGTCTATAGAGGGAGACATAATATTGCATATGCTCTCACAGCTTGTAGGCCAAAGCTTAAAAAAGCAGAGACAAATTATCCGAGTGAACTGTTTCACACAAGTCAAATAGCACATTTCAAGTAACTATGAATGAGTACAAAAAAGTAAACGATATATTAAATATTTAGAATCAAATACTGTATATTTACATATTTTATTTCTCTTAACATATAACATTTATACAGGTTTAAAACTCCTCAAATGGGTCTAGCTTTTCCAAACTCATTTACCTCATCTCTCATTTATCTCCTATTAATAATTTTATTATAATTCATTGTACCTATAAATAATTGAAAGGCTCTTTCTTTTCTTGATTTTCCTTCCGGAGGACTGCCTGAGGGCAGAACACAGTTTCAGTCATGAGCATGGTGCCCTGGAACAGAACGAGGGTTATGGGCCCAACAGTGGCATATTAGCATTAGTGTGTCTTGAATTCTCATGTACCAATCACGAAACACAAAGCCTTAACAATTTATCACCACCACTGCATCGTACTGAGTTGCACACTCCAATATTTTATGATTGGAGATACTACTGCTGTCAAAATTCCTGCCCGAGTCTACTTATAGGTGGTGTGTGGCCCTTTTCTGCTGGCTGTTCTGTCCAGGAGAACTCTGATGTGTGTCATAAAGACTTGCACAGCCTGCAAGTCAAGCTTCGTGCCTATGAACAATCTGGGAATGTGCCAAAAAAGTTTCTTTCGTTTGTACCTAGAGAATTAACATATGAGAATAGTAACCCTGTCTGGTCTTAAGGTATTTCCAGCAGCCTGTCATCTAAATACGGTACACACAAAACCTTGCATTGCAGA
This sequence comes from Pseudolaguvia tuberculata, assembly GCA_026260255.1. Classification (NCBI taxonomy): domain Eukaryota; kingdom Metazoa; phylum Chordata; class Actinopteri; order Siluriformes; family Sisoridae; genus Pseudolaguvia; species Pseudolaguvia tuberculata. The sequence goes on along the minus strand of JAOTRA010000008.1, from coordinate 9,917,892 downwards.
GGGAAACACACACAATGCTTTGGTAAACGCAGTAAAGGCTATTTTTTGCTCCTTTTCACAGTAATAATAAGGATTTCTGTCTGCTCCCATACCTTCTTCTACCCCACAGCAATGTGTTTTGTCTTTTTCTGTTCAGGTAGGTCATCACAAATAGTGCATCTTCCCAAACAAATGGGCAAAATTCATCAAGCAGGTGAACTGAGGCTTGCCATTCTGCCAGGAAATACAGCATGTTATTAGCAACATTTGAACAGGTCACTAAACTACAAATGTATGGATTAGACAATGGTTTTAATACAATAACAAGACACCATAGCTCAAACTGTTTGCCAGATGTTTTCATGATTACTAGTAGTATTCAATAATGAATGCATTTTTTTTCATCAGTCGCTTTATCCTGCTTATGCTGCTAGTGTTGGGCTATGACATGTGGCATCATCATGTACATTTTCACTTAGTGAATATATTAAATAACAATTATTCTTAGATATGATATAAAAAAAAGAATGAGGAGTCAAAAGAAGACTTATTGAAAAATTAGAAAATCTATCCATCTATCTACACTATATTGCCAAAAGTATTCGCTCACCCATACAAATAATCAAAATCAGGTGTTCCAATCACTTGCATGGCACGTATAATACTCCTTCTACCTTCTACCAATCTGATGGACAAGTCTGGGTTTGCCGGTTGCTAGGAGAACGGTACTTGACTGACTGCATTGGGCTGGGCCTGGCCCCATAGTTCCAGTGAAAGGAACTCTGAATGATTTGGCATACTAAGACATTTTGGAGAATTTGGACTTTGTGGGAACAGTTTGGAGTCAGCCCTTTCTCTTCCAATATGACTGAGCACCAGTGCACAAATCAAGGTCCATAAAACATGGATGTTAGAGTCTGGTGTCCAATAGAACACCTTTGGGATGACTGCGAGCCAGGCTTTCTCATCCAACATCAGTATGTGACCTTACAAATGCTCTTATGGAAGAATGGTCAGAAATTCCTATAAACCCACTTCTTGTGTACAGCCTTCCCAGCAGAGTTAAAGCTGTTAGAACTGTAAAGGGTGGACCAATGTGATATTGAACCCTATGGGTTATGAATGGGATGTCACTAAAGTTCATATGTGAGTCAAGGCAAGTGAGCAAATACTTTTTGCCATATAGTGGTATATTGATTGATTGGTTGATTGGTGATACTAAATTGCCCCCACCTTTGCACTCACATGCCTTTCTTAAAGTTTCACTTAAAGTTGTACAGTTATTTCCACTATATGGGTTTACTTTTATGGCCAAGGTGTATATACAGTATATATAGCACGGAGGTGATTATTTTGATCAAATCTCCAATAGCAAAAATGCAGTACAACCCAGAATCTGGAAGAAACCAACAGCATGTTTCACTGTTACTGGCCGACACCTATTATTGTATCTCTCCATCAAGCCTTGATACAAGCAACACATCTTCAGTTACAACCAAATATTTCACATTTTCACTCATTAGTCCAAAGCACCTGCTGCCAGTTTAGTGCACCACAGTTCCTATGTTCCTACTTAAGCAATTGGATTGTAGGGAGACACTTTTACATCATTTTTCTAATAGCTCATCAAAGTGCTGTCTCCATTGCAAATGTTTCCTATTTGAGTCAAGTAAACCACTCTGTGTTCCATATCTAAAGCCTCAAAATATATTGAGCATCTGGATAACGCTGGACATTGAGTCACTGTTTGCTTTGTCATGTCATCTTGCATTGTATAATCATCAAGATGATGGGATCCAGGTTCCCTTCTCTGTTGTATCTTACCAGACCAGTCCATCGTCTACTGTAGTCTATAAATAACACTTGAATAGACTTGGAAACAAAAGTTATTTTAGAATAATTTTTTAATGCTAGTAAGAAAAACAATAATAATATTAACGATAAAACAAGTGATTATTATTGCAACAATAATAATAATAAAATCAATAATAATATAATATATAATAATAATTAGCATGGTTGCCTCACAAGAAGAAGGACCTGGGTTCGATTCCCGGGCCGGGGATCTTTCTGTGCAGAGTTTGCATGTACTTCCCAATCCTATGCATGGGTTTTCTCCGGGTACACCGGTTTCCTCCTACAGTCCAAAAACATGTACATTAGGTTGATTGGTGAGTCAAAATTGCCCATAAGAGTGAATGTGTTTGGTTAGTTGTTTGTCTGTGTGTGAACCTGTGATGGACTGGCAAACTGACCCTCCCTCTCGCCCCTGAATTAGGGAATAAGCGGGAAAGAAGATGAATTAATAATAATAATATCAATAATAATAATGTTGGGCAGTGTGGTGGCGTAGTGGTTAGCATGATCCTCTCACAACAAGAAGGTCCCGAGTTCGACTCCCGGGTCAGGGATCTTTCTGTGCTGAGTTTGCATGCTCTCCCCACGCCTGTGATGGACTGGTGACCGCTCCAGGGTGTACCCCCGAGCTGGGTTAGGCACCAGCAGAACCCCGTGACCAAGAATTAGGGAATAAGCGGATAAGAAGATGAATGAATGAATAATAATTATTATTATTAGTATTATGATAATAACAACAAAAACAAATATTAAAAATAATTATTATTATAATAAAAAGTATTTTGTTCTAAATACCTTTATTGATAGTAGTTTATCATTACTATTAAAGCAAGTTCTTTTTCCCCTGAAAGAAAAAATCCCTCATCACCAATATCACTCATCAGAACTAAAGTGATCTAACACACTGCCCAGTAATTTAGTTTCCACACTGACTTTTACAACTGGGCTTATAGATAAAAATTTTCTTTAGGGTTTTGTATAGATATGATCAACAGGGTAGCTTTAGAGGAACAAAGGCTATCCGGCCACACCTGCGCCATTACATCAAACATCAATGTGCCCAAATAACTTGAAATTCATCTGCGCGAAAAGGGCTTTGTGCATGCAGCTCAAAGCATGCTCTGATGCAGACATTAAAGGGTTTGCATAGGAGATAATGGGCTCTGGCTTGTGCACTGTTCTTTGGTCTCTGCATGATCTGGTGTTGGTCAATTCAGCAGCATCTGTACCATGTCCTTTTGGTAAATATGTTATTAGTGTGAACTGAACTTTCATTACAAATATGTTATGTTGAGATAAGCATTGAAAGGGGGGATTTTGAATGATTTATTGGAAAAATCATTTTGCTTATTTTTTCTACTAAAAGTATAATATTGGCAAAGAAATCACTGCCAGAATTTTGGGTTTATTTCATTACTCAGTATGTCATTATTATTTACATTTACATTTACAGTATTTGGCAGACGCTCTTATCCAGAGCAACTTATTCATTCATTCATTTTCTAACCCACTTAGAAAATTCTAACCCACACACATTCACTCCTTCAAAAGACAAAAACACTTTAGTATCCAAAATTGTTGCCTATTTCCGGTTTTAGAATTATAGATACTTTAGATGCTGTGTGTATATAGTGTTAAGAGCAGTGTTTCTTTTATGTAGTTTTGTATACACTGGGCGGCGTGGTGGCATAGTGGTTAGCACATTCGCCTTACAACACAAATATCCCGGGTTTGATTCCTGGGCCGGGGATCTTTTTGTATGAAGTTTGTGTTCTTCCTGCGCTTGCGTGGGTTTCACAGACAATCCAAAAACATGTACATTAGGTTGATTGGTGATTCTAAGATTGCCAATAGGAATAAACGTGAGTATGTGTGTGTGGTTTTTTGTCTATGTGTGCCCTGCAATGGACTGGCGACCTGTCCAGGGTGTACCTCTGCTTCTCGCCTTATGTGCACTGGGATAGGCTCTAGCAAACCCCTGTGACCGAGAATGATGGAATAAGCAGGTGAGAAGATGAATGAATGAATGAATGAATGAATGAATGCACTATATGGCCAAAGGGACATTAACAGCTCAACAAAAACACACACAAGTCATCACATTTTCTATTTTTAGTAATTTCCACACTTATGGAAACAGTTTTACTAGATTGTGTTGGATTTGGTTTTATTTAGTTCCAATAGCTTTCCTAGTGCATAAGAGGGTATGTGCATGGATTGCTCTGAAGACCAAATGATTAGCACTTTTGTGATCAGCAACCAGAGCTCTAACCACTAAGCCACCAGTAGTGCTCTAAGGCATTGTCATCCTGAAACAGGTTTGGGACTCATAGTTACAATGAAGTAAATAATAATAAATTCTGTGTTAATAACAACATATGGGTGTGATATTCAGGTTTCTACATACCTTGCCTACTTGTTTTGGTTTTTAGAAATGCTGTATTATAATGTTTGACAGAAGTGTTAACTATAACATATATGGGTTGGGTTGTAGACTATGTCTATAATTGTTAGGTACAAAGTTTCAGTTACTTCTTTTATTCAGAAATGAACAGACGAATGCTCTGTGAAACCAAAAACTGTCACCTTATTCTACCCTCGAACACTGGTTGCAAAAGTCATTCACATCACTAGACCAGGTTTGGCTGTTCCTTTCTTTTCTTTGTGTAATGAATGCAAGGATTAATTCTAAATATTAGAATGGAATGAGTCTAAGATCATTTAGACTTTAGAACCTTCTCACAACAAGAAGTTTCCGGTTTCGAATCCTGGGCCGGGGATCTTTCTGTGTGGAGTTTGCATGTTCTTCCACAGTCCCAAAACATGTAGATTAGGTCGATTAGAGATTCTAAATTGTCCATAGGAGTGAATGTGTGTGAGTGGAATGTGTTGCCCTGCGATGAACTGGCGACCTGTCCAGGGTGTACCCCTGCCTCTCGCCCTATGTGCACTGGGAAATTAGGGAATAAGCGGGTAAGAAGATGAATGAACGAATGAATGAATGAATGAATTGCTGCAAACAGCCTACACTTGTACATGCCATCTTTTATTTATTGTATTGACTCAACTTTATTAGACCACAACAAATTAAAAGAAAAATAACTTGTCTTTTCTTTTCTTTAACTGTTTGATTGTCTTAAGTCTCATTTTCCTCCTCCCCCCTCCCCCCTCTTCCCCACATCAACTCACACTGCCTCTCAGTCCTGTTGTACCTGTTATCTAACTGTGCGTGGTGTGTAGGTTGAGATTATCTTCATGCGCGCATGGATATCAGGTGCATATGGTGCAGCAGAAGTACACTTCTCTATTGCACCCGTCCTGCTCTGCTGGAGGCCCACAGCGTAACGCATACACGGACCACGCAGTTTGTTTAAACTGGGAGTGTGTTAACATATCACTTCCAACACAAAGTGAAATAATGCCGCATAGATGAATCAGTATGTGCTTTACCATTTTAGTAAGGATTATTTGAACATTTTAATACATTTTAGAAACTGCAGCAAGAAAAATGTAGTTTTGCTGTATGTCATAGAAGATACTCATAAAACATAACTCTAATCATCTATTACATGATCTGATGGATAAATTAACATAATAATTAGTGATATTTTTAATAGTAACTCCCATCGCTGTAAAAAAAAAAAAAAGATCATGCAATTTAATATTAAGGGATGAATACGTCTTCCTAACATGCTTAAAACTGACACTGCAGCACACAAGTCTTTGTTATAGAGCTGATGGAGTAAGTCACTAGCACTTCAGAGGTGTATGTGTGGGAGGAGGACCTGTATGTTCTACAAACAGTTCAGGGATTGCATACCACACTGAGTGGGTTTCTATTTACTCAGGTTTATGTAAAAGCTAAGTAGGAGGGAAGGTTAGCCTCTGTGGATGCTGATTGAGGTCTGTATAGCATCCAGCTTTATCTTGACCGTTTAATTGCTTAAACAGTTTTATTGCTTCACCAACAGGTGGCAACACAGCTTCATCCTAACATGGGCCAATGAGCGGAGGTGGGAGGGAGCACTGTATAACATGCTCAGAGAGGTGAGCAAATAAAAGTGTGATTCTGGTGCAGTCTGCTGGGAAGTGCGGGAGGGCAGAAGACTCGGCTTTAAGCATGGAGTGAAACCACAAAAGACAAATCAGAAGACAACTATGGGTCCTGCTGCTGCCTGAGGGTTATACACTTCCTGGACCTGGTTCATTGTTTAGAGACACTATCAGTCTGGTGTGAGTGGCAGAAAAGAACAAAAGGAAAAAAGTGAAGGCTGAGCCCTGGAGGAAACGTCTGTTTGAGACCAAGTCATATGGTTGTCAGTGGGTGGTGGAAGAACAGGCTCCAGAATATGGATGAGAAGAAGGAAAAGTTTACTGTAAGAGCCTCAGACAGACATACACATGCTTTCACAGCTCACACACATGTTCAGACAGCTGTACTTCCTGGTATGCTGAATGGACCTATTGCTTAAATTGCTTGCTGGATTGAACTCCCATACCATGAAGATCAACCAAATTATAATTTTTTTTACAAGCTAAGGATTATTTCTTGTTTTCTCAAAAGAACAGACTTTAGATTTTTTTTCTGATTGTTTAGAACATTACTCTTTATGTTTGTATGTTTACAAGTGTATTAAATAGTGTTGATATGAGATGGGAAATCTGTACCTGGACTCAGTGACCTCATAATGGAGGGAGATGGAGACCGAGGTGAGATGTCTGCCAACCTGGATGCTCTGGTGGATGGTAAAGAAAAGGAAATCCCAGGATCAGATTCATCATCCTGCTCTGATCTATCCACCTCTGCCCCCGTAGTTCAACCCTGTCCACACACCACCAGGACCTTTAGTGGACTCCGGTTCTTTGGAAGAAAGTAAGTGTGGGCTAAACTATATGTGTCGAAAGTGTGAGTAAGTGTGAGTGAGTTTTTCATTTCGAACTAAGAGGGAAAGTATTACCTCATGCAAAAGCAAACAATGAAAAAAAAATCTGATGAGTCTCAGATGAGTCAGAACAGTAACACCTTGAGTCCTGGCTTTTACAATAACTTGCTTCTTAGCATAATTATCTTACGGTTTTACCCTTTCAGTTTTTTTTTTAGAGTGGAATAGCCTTTATTTAAATTTCCAAAGGTGTCCCTACAGTTTTTGCCTTACTAATTCGATTATTATCAGAATCTTCCCATTTAATGAACACCAAATTTTACCAGCCTTACCAAATTTTACTCAAAACATGAAAGTTCATAAACGTGCGAGATTACTTTTCATAAAGTGGGCATACTAATCCTTCGGTCTCTTGTGGTTTGCCAAAATTGTCTGCCTTAATGGATTCCTAAAGAAGTTAATTATGATCTATTATTGTCAAACCTTCTGGGACTTCAGTAACACCCACCTACTGATACACTGTTAACCTTGTGCTTTTTAGAGATGATCTACAAATCACACTACACAAAGTGTATCTTTATTTTTATATTTTCAAATCTTTATTTAGATTAATAATTAAGTATGTAAGTAAATAAAAATATCCACAATCTTTTTGGATATTGTATATTAATAGGTAAAATGTAGATTAATACTATAACCTCATTCAATCCATTACATTACTCACTCTTATACATAACATAATTAATATATAATAACATACATATTTTGAATGTTTAATGAATAATATGCAAATTTTAGTAAATAACTGATTTTAATAAATAACTGAATACACCATTTGGCGGTTTAGAAGATTGTTAACATTTGTTCGTACAGTAATACAGATAGGAAGTAAGAAGAAGAAGAAGCATTTACAGAGTTCCATATCAGTTGATCATTGTTGGTGCATTACATTAACATTTACTCTCCTGCATTTACAATAAATCAAGCTTTCACTTTTTTAAGTTGCAAAAGAGGCTCTTTGAGATAAAAGCTGCACTGTCATTTTCTTCTATTTTTAAAATTAGATCATATTGTCAGGGACAGGTATGCCTAAAATTTATTTGACAATTCATTCATTCATTCATTCATTCATTCATTCATCTTCTCAATCACTTATTACTAATTGGGTGTCACAGAGGTCTGCTGAAGCCTATCTCAGCTCACATAGGACAAGAGGCAGTGGGTTCACGTTGGGCTGGTTGCCAGACCATCGCAGTGTCACACATAAAACCCACACGGAACATGCAAACTCTGCACAGAAAGACTCCCAATCCTGGAATCGAACCTGGGACCTTCTTGTTGTGAGGCGACCGTACTAACCACTACCCCACCGCCTATTTGACAGTTGAATATACGAAGATGTAAAAACATGTCCTATGTTATTTTACATAATGCCAAATATGTATAATTTTCATTTTTTGTTTTGTCTAAACAGTCTAGTAAAGAGTATAATATTCAGCCCACACATTTAAAGTCAATCGGTATAACATAAAGTGTTCATTTAAATTAATATGGTATAACAATAGGTTAGGTCAATCGGTATAACATAAAGTGTTCATTTAAATTAATATGGTATAACAATAGGTTAGGTCAATCGGTATAACATGAACACAAGTATTCATTTAAATTAAGGCACAGTGGCGTAGTGGAGAGCACGGTCGCCTCACAACAAGAAGGTCCCGGAGTTCGAATCCTGGGCCAGGGATCATTTTGTGCGGAGTTTGCATGTTCTCCCTGCATGTTGCATGTTGCATGTTCCTCCGAGTACTCCGGTTTCCTCCCACATTCCAAAATCATGAAGATTAGGTGGATTGGTGATTGTAAATTGTCTATAGGAGTGAATGTGTGTGTGAATGGTTTTTTGTCTATGTGTTGCCCTGAGATGGACTGGCGACCAGTCCAGGGTGTACCCCCCACCTCTCGCCCTATGTGTGCTGGGAAAGGCACTAGCAGACCCTCATCACACCGAATTTGGGAATAAGCGGGTAAGAAGATGAATGAATGAATGAATGAATATTCCATTGTGCCAAATGGGTTTGAAATTCAAATAGCTGCAGATACATGTCTTTTCCACTTTGTTGTATTATACTTCATAACACTGGTGTACAACTGTTATGTTACCCGCGGTGTATAACAATATCAATAAATAACAACATCAACAACTATTATTATCAATATTATTGCTGTCTAAACATTCAAGCTGTATTATGTCTATTGCCATGGTGGCTTGGTGGCTCTATGAACCTGTCTGTCTTGTTGCTTGCTGTTTGTTTTGGTTCCAACTTGGTTACTGGAATCACTTTACACGTGTTTTCACATGCCCAGACTAAGTAAACATATCATGTTGTATTCAATATAAAAAAAAAATACACTTGCTTTTTTTTGTTTGTTCTTTTGGGTAGTCAAACTACCATTTTATTTCACCTTTCCACACCACCAGATGCAGTAAGAATGTTCATATACCATGTCATGCAGACTGCACACATGTTCTTAAAGAATAACTGCATGCCACTGAAAAATGAATCTGGACCTTGCTCAAGAAGTTCCTGGGAAGAGAACACCTTTCTCCAGGCAAAAGCATTAGGATGAAGGGTTGAGTTGATTATCAGAGTTACTGATATATGTCACGTCCTGCATGTATATCTGGTTACACTTGTAGGTTAATAGCTAGGATAAAAGTGAGTGATATGATGATTTTAGCCCAAGATTGTGACTCCAGCTTGTGACTGTTGGCACTGGTTGGAGTCCATAATATTACTGGACTACAACGGTTTCAGTGGCGTACAAGGTGCCTTGCTATCCTCAGAAAGGCTGTGACACATTTGGGACCAGTGCCAGATAATTAAGTGTGCACCATTTGTAGAACAGCTTCCAACTGGGAGAACATTTACAAATATATTTGGCACAGTTCTTCCCCTGCTGTTTGTGACAAGGGAACAAACTCACAGGTTAAGCTAATGTAGTCTGTTCCAATGCAATCACTACTTTGGGAAAATAGATCTATTTGAATAGAAAAGGGGCAAAGCATTTAGTTAACCAGTGAGACCAGCAGTAGGAGATAACGCCATGCAGCCAGTTCAGTAAGAATTTAGAATTCTGTGCAAACTAAAAACAATTAAGTATACGACATAAAGTATATTGCGGCCATTCATCAGCCTAGTTTACCTTGATTTATTAGGCAGATCAGAACCACAGTCATGGTCATTTTGGAATGTGCAAATAGGTCCATCTGTTCCATGAAAGACCTCCAGGTCTGGCATCTCACATCTGGGTGCACATCTCCCAGGTGTATGTGTTCTAATTAGAGCAAATCCATGTTCTACTACAGTATATGTTTAAATCAGTGCTGCTCAGTAAAGCTACATTATGCACATTTATTACATATTATTTAGTCTGTAAGAATTGTGTGGCTCGCTTTGATCCTAAGAGTTATTCAAATTTGGATCTTTGGATCGCACAATTACCTTTATTGTGTTGGTTGGAAGGGATGAAATAGAATGGCTTTATTCCCTAATTTGGAGTCACTGGAGTCTTCTGGAGGCTATCCCAGCACACATAGGAACGAAACGCAGGGTAAACCCTGGACAGGTCACCAATCTATTACAGAGCTACACATACCCTCACAGTCCTATGGGCAATTTAGAATCATCAATCAACCTAATGTACATGTTTTTGGACTGTAGGAGGAGACCGTGGAATCTGGAGAAAACTCTTCCAAGCGCAGGGAAAACATGCAAACTTCACATAAACCATCTTCTTGCTGTGAGGCCACCATGCTAATCACTACCCCACTGCGCCGCTCTGAAATAGAAGTTCTTTAATAATAAAGCAAATTATAAAGGCTGCTATATTATAAATAAAATGGACTATGTAGTTTATGTAGTGAATCTACTCTGAATGCTGAAAATATCCCAGTCATTTGTTTGACTAAAAAGATTCGATGCACACATGTATTTTAATGTATAGCAAATGTGCCCACCTGCCCACATGTTCATTATGTAGCACTTCCAAGCTTGGTGAATAAGTGTGTGTTTGTGTGTGAATTTATATATTTGACTTGTTTTACTTTCTCTCCAGAGCTGCTGGGTGATGCTCTATCCCTTGAGTGAAACAGTCTGTCTAACAACTTAATCTATTGCAAACATTTTTAATAGGCCTATTCTCAGCCTTATTAAAATGAGGTCTCCTAAAACACACATGTAATCCTAAAGCTCACAGTCCACATTTCTATTAGCAGTCACAGTCAAGAGCTAAAGAGGGACAGACCCATTTCTGCTGCTAACTTTATCAGCTTTCTCTTCCCATTTTTGCTATGTATAGATCAGGGTCAGAGTCTCAGTACAGGATTGTGTGTGTGTGTGTGTGTGTGTGTGTGTGTGTGTGTGTGTGTGTGTGTGTGTGTGTGTGTGTAGAGTGCTGGGGCATTAAATGATGTTCTCTTGAGCTCTGACTCAATGGAATTAGGCCAGCTTTTTGATTAAAGTTGGGTTATAAGAAGGAGAATTGGTAGACGGGAATGTATTCACACATAATTTTGGATAGTTAAATATCATAACATTGTCATAACATTTGTAGTTTAGGTTTTACCAAGATAATCCACTCAGTTTTTTTAATGATAAATAAACATGACATGGGATATGGCGTGATAATGTTGATTTCTGGCACACATTATTATATTTTCAAGGGAAGATCAATGCTCAATGCTCGTTTCCTCAAGTATCCTAAAAGACTTTTTGACTTGTCCTGCAGAGGGCGACAGTGTTACATGTAGTTTTCTTAACATCAGACTAATCGGTCCTTGGCTCAGAGACCATTAATTTTTGGTTGGCATTTACAGCCAGTTGTAATGAGAGGAAAGTCAAGGGCTTTGGCATCAGTTCACAGGACATCGTAGTAGCCTTGGGCGTCAAGCTCATAAACTACTGATGCATATGTTAGAGTAAACAGGAAAGATTGTGGAATGTTTTAAACATTTTCTCAGATTTGTTGGATTCTACTAATTTATAAATAATTTGTTGCTTAAAAATGTTGACAAAATAAATACATTTTGTGGGCAGCGCGGTGGCGTAGTGGATAGCACGTTCGCCTCACAACAATCTTTATGTGTGGAATTTGCATGCTCTCGCCGCGCTTACGGGGGTTTCCTCCGAGTACTCCGGTTTCCTCCCACAGTCCAAAAACATGCAGATTAGGTGGATTGGTGATTGTAAATTTTCCATATGAGGGAATGTGTGTGTGAATGGTTGTTTGTCTATATGTTGCCCTGACTGGCAACTCGTCCAGGGTGTAACTCCCGCCTCTCGCCCTATGTGTGCTGGGATGGTGCAGCAGACCCCCGTGACCCCGAATTCGGGAATAAGCGGCAAAGGAGATGAATGAATGAATACATTTTGTTATGTCTAACGACTCATGTGAAATTCTCAGAACACTTAAGTTTTCAGTTAACAACCAGATGTTCTGCAAACTGGTCTTTCTGAAGACCATCAGTGTGTCATTAAATAAGCAAATTGACTTATAACAATCTATGGTTGCATCCTGGAATGTTCTTGCTCACACAATTTAAGGGATAAAAATACACCGGCATTAACTAACAAACCCTACTTAGGTAGCCCAGACATTGCATAAACGTTGCATATTTGTTCAATGTATATTGTTCTTGTCAGTAATACTTGTAAGCAAACATATTTGGGAAAACACCCGGATAAGCTTTCTTTAAACAAGCCAAAGTTTCCTAGCAACATCTGCAGTAAACATAGTACATAATACTAGTTAACAAGGTGTAACTTATTTTTTTCCACTGAATGAATTCCACGGTGTAATTAATAAGTAAAGCTAAATATAGATGACTAAAATGGATGAACAAAGTTATAAATAAAAAGATTCTTTGCAGTCAATGACTTTCTAATGTTGGTAATTACTGTATGTTTCCTCACTTGAGATACTGTAGGTTTCTTACCGAAGCCACATTCAAATGAAATGGTTTTTTTTTTATAACTTGGCTTCAAGGTTGCTTTTATGGTACATTATGTACTCCTATTGTTCCCATACTTCAAATTGTCGTTCTAAATTTGTGCATGTCGAATGTGTTGATTTCTGTTCTTCAATTCCCAAAGCAACAACACAGTGTTGTTACTTTGTTAAGTGTTAAGGACACTTCCGTGGTACTTTTAAGAGCCCCCAGACATCTGTTGAGTTATTAGTGGCACTGTGGAATGGGTGTGTTAGAGGACAAACAACATTCTTCCATAGGAATTTGGTGGCAAAATCCTTGTTGGCAAAGTGCAGTCATTTCTTGTATTTGGCCACTGAGTTTGGACACATCTTTGGAGGAATATTGTCCAACTGCTCTTTGCAGATCCTCTCCAAATCATTAATGTTCCGAGGCTGACATTTGGCAACTTGAACCTTTGGATCTCTTCACAGATTTTCTATGCAAATGCTTTCTTGAGCAGGAGAACCTTGCGTGAGCTGTAGAATTTCAGTCCTTCACAGTGTTACCAATTGTTTTCATGGTGACTGTCGTCCCAGCTGTGGCCAATTAAGATCATTGACAAGATGCTTACTTACAGTTCTGAGTTGATGCCACACCCTTCTCATGAAACTCAACAAAGTGAGATCTTGCATGGATCCCCAGACAGAGAGAGAATAATTTTGTGTTTCTTCGATTTGTGACTAAACATGCAACGTTTATCATCTTATCCAGCATCTTAGGTCTTGTAGCCCTTTCCAGCTTTTTATGGTTCTTGTCCATCAATCTTGACATCCTTTCTGCTTCTTGGCGATGGTAGAATGTTTAAAATTTCATTGATTGCTGTGAAGATTTTTATACAGATTAAAAGCTGAGATAATGAGCACTTCCTTTAAGAGAGCCTGTTTAAGAGTGTCTCTTTGAAAGAATGCTCCTAATAACCGCCTTCTACCTGTATGAAGACAAATGCGAGCCAGAAATCTTGCTGATTAATAGGGGATATTAAAAGGCATAATTTTTTTAATGTGTTTTTATGGTTGTTTGTAGACGGATCATTTCTTTGTCAGTGTGAACTAATTATTATTTGTATAAATGTCAGTAGGTGGATAGATGGGAACAGGCTGCATTTTTCATTTGTAAAAAAGGAAACCCTGGAACTCAGACGTTATTACTTATTTCCTGTGTATATCAGTGTCGTGTGGTGAGGTTTATGTCTAGTGAGGCACTGACATCATCACAGTCAGATTTACAAATATAAGAATTCTACAGAGTAGTTTATTCAACATTTTATTGGAAACATTTAATGTATTTTGTTTAAAATTTCATATCAGCATCTTTACATATACAAACTGTAGCATAGAAAAAAAGAACTTTAAAAAACGTATTATCCTCTTCCCTTTACTTATTAATGAAATCCATATGCCGCTTTTTTTGAATAAAAGCATCGATAACTTGTTTGTAAAAGTCCTCCTTCTCTTTCTTCAGTTTTAAAAGTCTCTCTGTAAACCCCTGGGATCACTATCGCCATCCACCTATGAGGCAGGAGAGCCGCATGCCTCACTTTGAGCTCTGCGCAGCAGTTGTACGACCGCTCAGCACAAGAATACGTTACACGTATACAGTTGTTGATAATAAAAATAAACACTGTGCATTATATACACCAGCTGAACTAATTAAATTTAATTCATAGTATAGTAAAAGTGTTGGAACATTTTAATAGCGACATGCAGAGGGACAGCAAAACTGCAGCAGCAAAGCATAGTGATTGTGAAATCAATGGTGAGGCTTGCTGAGCACTCGCCTCTTCTTAGTATTTAAATGGTAAATGTGAAGATTTTGAAAAACAATTCAAAAAACATGAAATTAAATGAAAAAGAACTTTAACACTGAACAAATATAACCGTTTAATTAATTTTTATTTTATATTTCTATGATGACAGGTGAGGCTGTGCCGCCCCTGCCTCCACTGGCTGCACGTCACTGATGTACATAAAGAATTAGCAACCACTATTTTTCTCAGTAATGTTTTTATATAATGACTGTAATATTAAAAAATAAAATATGATCATTATTATAGTCTGTCATAATGCTCCACCTGGTTGTTTGGTTTTCTCCCTTCTTTATGTGATGCATTGTCATTGCACACACTCTGGCCTTAAAAAGCTATTCAAAGCTTAATTCTGTAAATTAGGAAAAGATGCTTTCTAGCTCCCAGACTGCACTCCATGGTAACAGTTAGCCTTAGCAGCAGTATTCTGGTCTTTATTTTAAAGAGCAGTAATTATTTCCTTGTGTGTTGTTGTGCTTTGAGCGTAGTGATGTGTCTTTCCTAAGCGGAAGTATAGCTGGGGGTTGATAATCTACTGAAGTGGATGGTATTGACATACTGTATTTTAAGTAAAGCCTGCGTGTTAAATAGATGGCAGCTAATCTGCGTCCTGTGATGTTGAATTAGTATGCAGCTTTTTCAGACCCAGCACTGGTTTATACACACTGATCCATAATTCAACAGCTGAAAAGCCTTGAAATGGAAATGAATGGTATTGTGTTGTTGCATAGTTATTGTTGTGGATTAGCTGTATCTTTTTATCTGGTAAATAGTTGATACAATAGAAAGATGTGTAATGAACATTAGACTGACTTGGATAAAGTTACATCGCGTCAAATATGTGTTGTTCATCTCTGACGTAATAATCGATTGCAGAAAATGATGTGGTAGCTCAGAGGTTAAAGTGTTGGGCTTCTGAAATTGTAACATAATAATATAATAATAATATAAAAGGGCGGCGCGATAGTAAAGTGGTTAGCCTCACAACAAGAAGGTCCCGGGATTGATTCCCAGGCCGGGATCTTTCTGTGTGATGTTTGCATGTTCTCCCTGCGCTTGTGTGGGTTTTCTCCGGGTACTCTGGTTTTCTCCCACAGTCCAAAAACAAGCAGATTAGGTCAATTGGTGATTCTAAATTGTCCACAGGAGTGAATGATTGTGTGTGTGGTTGTTGGTCTATGTGTTGCTCTGTAATAGACTGGCGACCCGTCCAGGTTGTACCCCTACCTCTCGCCCTATGTGAACTGGGATAGGCACCAGCAGACCCCCGTGACCCAGAATTAGGGAATAAGCGGGTAAGAAGATTAATGAATGAATGAATGAAAGAATGAATGAATGGATGGATGGATGGATGGATGGATGGATGGATGGATAAATGAATGAATGAATGAATGAATAATATAAAATTGTAAAAATATTTTTATCAAGCTACCACTGCGAGCCCCTGACCTCTGCACCTAAACTTCCATACAAGGCTTAGTTTACATATAAACTGTAAAAAATGTTGTTAATGTAAGTTTTAAATATATATTTTAAAATAAAAGTTTTTTTCTGGTGTATTCTTTAACAATTGATGAAAATGATTATATGTGTCCCTTAAAAAGGATTCACTTCACTAGAAAGCGGATTTACTGGTCAAGACCTCTAATGCATCCTTTTAGACATGTCCATAGGGGGAATAGATACAGACTTCCTCCTGAAAAGGGTATTGGGCTAGGGGGGTTGTCACTGGAAGCTGTTACTATGGTGTGTGTGTGCGTGTCGAGTGGGTGATGCACACAAGCCCAGTGTGTGTCTGAATCTGGTAATCAGTGATTATTTTAAACCACAGGCTTAGCCTCTGATGCACTCCTGCTTGCTTCTTCACAGCCAATCGATGAGCTGTGTTTGTGTCTGGGTTCTGTAGTACCTCCTCTCATCCTTCACCTGATCATTCGCCATTCTCTTCTCTGTTACTTTCTCTCTTTCTGTCTGTCCACTGGTTTCACATTTGCCAGAGGATAGCCGTGAATTCAGTGCCAGGTCGTATGTTTCTCATATTATTTTGTTCTGTGGTTTTATACTGGTAACTATCTTCAAGTTTGTGGTGAAGTACCATCATTGCATTTTTTGTTTAAGTTGCTTAGATATTTGTGTAAAGTAACTGGTTTGATGGCAAT
>JAOTRA010000008.1:9856628-9870990 GCA_026260255.1 Pseudolaguvia tuberculata | reverse complement strand
CCTTCTCAACACACTCTCCTCACTAGCCAAAACATTTCCATCTGTATCCTTTATTGCTCTAACTTGCAGTACATCCTGTCCATCTCTGTCTCTCTGCCTGGCCAACCGGTACAAATCTTTTTCTCCCTCTTTAGTGTCCAACTTCACATACACACAATCCAGCAGATTTAACCTTCAAAACATTTGGCCATTCTTATCTACTCAGGCCAGCCAATCTGCTTTGTGCAGTGTCTTGTAATTTCGGAACTCGACTACTGCTCATGGTTGGTCTACCTCGGAGTGAAATTCGTCCTCTGCAGATGATTCAGAATGGCTCACAGATTCAAAACACTGAAAACCAAAAACTAAGCATCACCATCCTATTTCCAAGCACTCATCCCTTCTCAAATATCCCCACGCTCCTTCAGATCCACAAGCATTACTCGACTTGATCCACCATGCCCTTTAATGGACCAATAATATTCTATTTAAATCATGATTTGTCATCTATTGTGCTGTTCAATGATGAGACTTAAAGCATTTTTGTTTATCCCTCTGGACAAGAGTGTCTGCTAAATGCTGTAAATGTAAGCTAGGGAACTGGAAAAGATAAAGAAAATGAAAGTGTAAAGAGATAGAGGTACCGTGGCTGGTGTTCAGGGAGTCTGTGTGGGTGCTAGAATCGTAGGAAGTAGCTCCTTGAGTCTCTGTGTCCGGTGGCTCAGTGTGTGGGAGTGTCTCTGTGCTGGTAGTCTGCACTGCACTGGTCCCTGGCACTGAAATAAACTTTTAGTAATTATTTTAGACAAAACTATAATAAACTAAGCAAGACAGGATGTGTTCCAGAGGAAACTAAGCAACCAGTCCATTAAAGTCCAAATATTAATGCAATATAAGCTTAAATTCATAGGAGACACTGTAGTGGGTGATATACTTGTCCCTTACGGTGTTGCTGTATGTGGTTGGTCTGAAATGCATTCGGTAGGGACAGCTCTCTCTCTGTTTGTGTCTCTGCATTCTGTAGATGCACCACAGGTGTCTGTGTGCCCTGGGAGGTCACTGAGGGGGCGGGCTGACGGGGCTGCAGGCCAATAGCGCTCATCAATCCCATGTCTCTGTCTAATCTCCAGCCCGATCTGCTTGTCCTATTTCGAAATGTAAAAATGATAATTATCAAGAGAAAACAAAACATTAAAACGGTACATCTGCAATAAGTTTTAGGGATCTTTTTGATCCTGACCGTTCCACTCCACGTGTCCGGCTGCTGCTGCTACTGCTGCTGGCAGTGAACAATGGATCAGAGATCTGATCACTGCTGCCATCTCCATCACTTCGGTAATCACTGAAAGCATAAGACCATAATGACTGTATTTGTTAAATTCTCTTATTAATTCATCCATAAAGTGATCCTAGGAAAAAATAAATGATTCAATAACTGAGCCCTGGTGCATGTTGGCTCTAAGGTTTTGTTCCAAATAAAGCATTGCTGATGTCAGCCAACATCTAAAAGGGGCTTTTATTCTTCAAATGTATTAATAGCGAATTCCTAGAAACCACAGAGCTTCAATAAAGTATTCAGGGCAGAGACAATTTGCCTGTAACCCTTTTAAAAAGCAATCATTGACCAATCTGCTTTCCAGACAGCATCCTTAGTTTATAGTCTATAACTGCGGCAATAACCTAATAAGTGACTGCAACAGACAGCAGAGAAGCAAATAGAAAATTACATATTTGTCTTGAAGTTAGTATAAGCCATTCGATGTTTATTAGCTACCAGATACTTACACTGGTCTGCAGATGACCAGGTCTCCTTTGCTGGTACCATAGGCCAGACCCATGCCAGGTTCAGGAAGCCAGCGTGCAGAGTTAATGCTCACGTGCCTACGCTGGTCTGGAGCCATGGGGTACACTACATTATACACCATCTTCAAATGTGAGAAACACAAGTGTTAAAACAGTATAAACATAAAAACCCACTAGAAATAAGTTGCCCAGCTCTGGCATAATCACATCACTCACTCTGATAGATGTTTCACCTCCATGTGGCTGCTGCAGACGGAACACTTGTGCCACCATGTGGTCAGTGGTGGGATGAAGCAGAATCCTCCGTGACGCCAGACCCACCATTACATAGCAGCCCATTGGAGACAGGCTTACAGAGATGGCATTGGGACCTGGGTATTTTATAAGGAACCAATCAGACATCATATTTAACTTGAAAAACTTTTGTCATTGAAAACAGTCGTCACTATGACCAACCAGACAAATTCTCAAACGTACCAAATCGCTTGGTATAGAGCATCTCTCCTAGGTTGTGAGGGGCAAGAGAGTAAACTGCAAGAATGCCCTCATCTGGAAAGCCCCGCTGGCTGCTAGGTATAAAAACAGCCAGGAGCTGCCCATCAGCCGATATATCACAGCTGGCATCATTATAAATCTTGCAGTGTGGAACCAGCACGTTCACAGAAGCTAGAGAGGTTAAAATACAATACGTATATAATAAGATTTATCAATCAGTTCCAAAAATGAAATTTTATATTAAAAATAAGTCAATGACATTCTGGTCCTTCTGTAAAATAGGAATGTCATTAAAGCTTTTGTTATATATTACCATTGCTGATCTCAGGTAGGTCAAATTTAGTGAAATCCCACCACTGTAGCCTGTAGGTTGTATTAGCAATGTTACTGGCAACAGCAGATTGACCATCACCTATTGAAGCCCCTGGAGGTAAATTAAGTTGTATTTACAAGACATAATTCTAATTTTAGCAATTGTTTGTGTCTTTTAGTAAATACAACCATATTTAGATACAAACCACATACCTGCTAATACCCTGTTAATTGAGGAATGGGTGGCCAGACCTGACTGGCCCCTTTCATGGAAAATACCGGCGTAAGGAAGATATTCAGGCAACAGGAACCGTCTTTATATTAAAAACACACAAAAAACATTAAACCACTTGACGGAGCACAGCAAGAACATGAATCAATACAAACCTATAAATATGTATATATTGATAGTAATCTAAGACCACTTAGATTATATACTCAAGTATAGTAAAATAAGCAAAAATCAATCAATCAAATCAATCAATCAATCAATCACACCAAATGCTCAATTACTAACCGTGGTACAAAGCGACCAAGGGAGGGTGCAGACATTCGTGCATTGCGAGGCATTCGGTGTCTTGTCCGGTCTCCTGGTTCCCTGTAATTAAATAAATAGGTATACAATATGTATATAGCACTTATGAAGCACAAAAGAGAACATCTGTACATCAATATGAAAATAACCAAGTGGCATTGCACGTTTTAGTTAGATTGAAATGCACTCGTTTAACAACAAATCAAATTATTATTTCTTTCGTTCTGTCTTAAATGAAATACAACAGAGCTAAACTGAGGCTGCATTTCCTGTGGGTCCTCAGGAGAAACCACCTGGATAAAGAAGTTGTTGCTAGCATTCCATCACACCTCTATTGAGAGCAGACATACATACTGCAGGCTCTACAGCAAAGATCAGGAAAACAGTGCAAAGGGTAATAAAAATCATTGGTTGCACTTTGCCCTTTACTTGGAGAAAATATCTAGGACCCAGGAAAATTAAGGCAATCACCGGAGATGCACATTCTGTGAATAATGTGTTACCATTAGAACAGTGTTTCAGATCAATAAAGTCTCAGACAACCAAACTAACAGTTTCTTTCCTTAGTCCATTCAGACTGTAAACAATAAACACACACACACGCACACAAACGTTAGTGTAAATTGTACTGCTTGTACATTGTTTTTTAAATGTTTTAATCTTTTACTGTTCTTATCTTTTTCTTTAAAACTTGTAAGTGCACAGTTGTTGTTTTGACACTTTAGTTTCAGAGTACTACCTTTATTCATGGCAAGAAATTGTATTCTATTCTACATTCTATTTGGCCCATTACATTAATTACAGTGTGCCCATGTTTACTAGAGCGCTAAACTGGGCCATAGCACCTACTCTAGGTCCTCGTAATCTGCATCACTTCCTTCAGCTGGTGTGGCTGAAGGATTGCCAGCTTGGTTATCAGAGGATGTGGATAGAGTGCGCAGACGATTCTGTAGGGAACGTTGGCGAATACTTTCTCTCCTGGACAGATACTGAATCATTCTCTGGGCATAATATGCAGCTGGAGATAACCTACAAAAATGCAGGCAATAAGTTACCTGCAAAAGTAACTGAATTTAAGCTAAGAGAGATTTAACCAAATGGTAAATACCTGGCAGGATCTGGATAAATAGGATGGTCACGGGAACCAGACATGTCATACCGTGAGAAAGGGAACAGGGATGACTCCAAAAGTCTCCTAAAATAAAGAATGTGTAACTAAGCTGGAACCTGCACAGTCACTGTCTCTGATCAATGCATTATTTTAGAATAGCTGCATTTTTCAATTACTGCATTAAAGTTATACAATTTATGTTATATTCTATGAATAATATAAACCCATATCATTTGTTTTAACTGCTTAAGATTTTACTTTTCTGACAATTAATTTCAGGATCATCTTATGGAATTTTTAATGATTTTGTTTATTCAAACAGCTAATTGTCTAAATGCATGCTGGATCTGAGATGATAAAACCAGAATCTTTTTGAAAGACAAAACTCATAAAAAGTCACAAATGTCAAACCTTCTGAGCGTGTCCTCATCAGTATTGTCAACAGGTCCATCTGGGTTTAAGGCTTCTTGTGCTGCTTCAGTGGAGGGGTTGGTTATGGCCTGTGGATACACCCGCTCCCATTGTCCTGTGTCCTGATTATATGCCAGACCCATAGGCTGTTGGTCCTGCAGAGGCTGCTGCTGCCCCTCCTCTGTAGTATGGGATTCTTCTCTTGAACTCTGTGCAGGCACCTCAAAGGCAGGCACAGGCATTTGCCAGTGGGGTCCCACCTGAGTTGAGGCAGAGGAAGCTTGGCTTGAGCGCTCCCAACGTTGGGTCTCATGATTAAAACTGAGAAGGTTGTGACACGAGCGGCAGCAGTTAGGGTGATTGTGCTGTAGGTTGGAACTGGAACTAGGATGGGAAGGCCCTGCTCTTTCTGAGTCTACATTGCTGGACAACAGATCCTGCATGGGCCCCGGTGTGCCTGTTTGCTGACTAGAACCTGCTCTCTCGATATCCTGCATGCGCTCATATTCCATAAAGTAGCGGCTCAGATTGCACTGAAGTGCGTTGCGGATGGAAGCTGGGTTATTTTGCTGGGGGTTATCATAAAATGGGTGATGACCACTACTGGTTCTGTCACTGGCTCGACCCTGCCTGGGGTCCGTGCCAGGGAGTCCAAGACCACGACCTTCGGTGGCAGATGTATAGATGGGTAAAGAAGAAGAGGACGAAGAACTGTCAGGGTACCTATGTAGGGAGTGCAGACTCACAGATGAGGAGCTGGTCCTGGGAGGGGGTACAATCCCCCTTCCGACAATGCCTACTGCTCCCTCACCGAGCGTAGCTCCAGAACTAGTTCCTATCAAATTACTGGACCAATCACCCCCTGCCAATCGAACTGATGGCTCTGAAGTTCCACCAAAAGACAAGCTAGTTCTGAGAGATGACAGGGCTCTATGCAGCGAGCCCCCTGCGGCTCCACTATGTACGCTGCTAAAGGCAGAGGGTCTGTCAGTGGAAGGACGTGATTGGTTGGGAGGCTGTGGGTGTGGACGTGAGTGAGAATGAGTGGAATCTGTGGACTGCAAAGCAGAAGGATTCTGAATATTTCGAGACGTGGCAGCACAGCGACTGCATAGACAACCAAGCCCCAGGTGCTGAGTGCAGTTCTGCTGAGGAGGCCGATCGGCCAGCTCACCTCGGCCAGGATACTGAAAAAGGGGCATGCTAGAAGGAGGTTCACGTGGTTCGGTTCCACTGGAGGAGCGAGACGATAGGATGTGTAGAAAGTTGTGCAAAATTGGAGTGCGGCGAACTGGAGGAGAACGGAGCACAGACCGCTGCCGGAAAAGGGCCATTTCCATGCTGTCCATTGGAACATCAGAGTCTTCATCATTCTACAGAAAATAAAGAAGTTAAAGGATTGAGAACAATTTGAACTTTCTGCTATATTCAACTGCTTTACAATATATACACAAATGGTGCATATGAGGAAAATACTCAAGGACACTCAACTTTTAACATAAAATGCTCATTTTAAAAGCATGAAAAATCTGAAGAACAAAATTTTGCACCTGTTGGTTGGTTGGGTTTACAATAGCTGTCAGCAGATTATGTCCAAGAGGATCAAACCGTACAAGCCTAAAATGACATGTGAATGCTTAGGAATTATTACGAAAATACAAGGTAAAATTTGGAGACATTAAGTAAAAGTACCCAAAGTACAAAATCCTACCTGACACGCTCTGTCTCACTGCCAGTCTTAACCACAGCAAATGGTTCAGGACGACTCCAGTCCCAAAAATGCAGCTCATTGTTTGTGGCAATAAGCAGCAGCTGGGCTGTAGGGTGGAAAGCTAAGCTAGCAATAGCTATGTTCCCTTCTGTAAACCAGCTCTCACTACCACCCTGCATACCAAAAACAGCAGACATTAACACAAAAAGACCAGAATAAATAAACCCACCCATGTAACAATTTCACACACAAAAAAATGACCAAACAGTAGAACCCTACAATATGTCATAAGTCACCCCATTTTGTAGATGTATAGTGGGGTGGAGAATGTAGTTAAAGCACTTGATTTACATTATTATCACAAGAATCAAATCATTCAATGTGGCCTCTTGCCTTGTGGGCTGAGAGACCTTTATACTGAAATTATCCATTGGAACAGAAATAGTTATACGAAAATTTGTGCTATAAGGAGATACTAAGCCAATTTTCCTTTGCTAACCTTCTACATGCTATAATACTTAGTAGCAATAAGGTTTAAAAACCAAGACGGTTAATAAATCAAAAACTGGTGCATGTTAAAACATACATACATGTAAGTCCCAGATGCGCACTTCTCCATCAAGGCACCCTGAGGCCACCAAGCCTGGAATTGTTGGATGGAAAGTCAAACACCATGGGGTCCGTCGGTGACCCACCAAAGAGTGCAAGCACTTTCCCGTTTTTACATCCGTGATGTAAATGTTATGGTTGACATGAGTGGAAGCCATAAGATTCCTAAGCGCACCATTATAAAATATATTTAGTATTGTGCACTATCCATCATGCAATAAAACTAACAACATCCAATACTTACCTGTCTGGGCTGAAGGCCAGCAAGAAAGTTGAGCGAGGATTATCAGGCAGTTCCACTTTCTGTTAAAAGCACAGCAAAAAACAACTAAAACTAGTACATCATATTGTTTTGGCTGCACATTAGATTGTGTGTGTGTGAGATCAGTGATACTTCACCCTTGAGCTGCAATAATAGAAATACCTGACTCTGCAGTTTCATCCAGCGAGTCCTGTCCTCCACAAGCTGCTGCAGGATCCGCTGGGATCCCAACATCCGAGTTCCGCGCTCTCTCCCCGATAGGACCAACACTGCATTTCTGTTCTGCACAGCCATTGTTCTGTCTCTTGCACCCTTTCTATAGCAGTCAGGCTTGGCTGTTCCTTGTGCACGATCAGTTACTACTCCACAGCATGTAGATCATGCATACTAGGAAAAAAAAGATGTAAGCTAGTAAAAACCATTTATTAATTCATCTTCTAACCTGCTACTCCCTAAATCAGGCTCTTACGGGTCTGCTGGAGTCCATCCCAACGCACATAGTTCAACATCCACAGGTGAAGGAAGATATGCAGGTAGTTGGGGTGAAAGAGGCAGATGTAGCGGACAGGGTAGTGTGGAGAAGAAGCTCCTAACGGGAGCAGCCGAAAGGAGAAGAAGATATGGAACATGCAAACTCTACAGTTTTGTTCATGTTTCCAAAAGCAATCAAATCCAAGAATATACACAAATCTCCTAAATATGCTAGTCTATATGGAAAAGTGTACACATCAAAACATTTAGCTCCTACCTGAACTGTTGCCATAGAATTGTATAGGATGTTATTGCATATTTTAAGAAATTAAGATTTCCTTATGTTGGAAACAATTACTGTTTTTTGTTGGAGCTGGTATTTCTTGTATAGCAGTTTTTATATAATACTTTCTACTTTGAATTAATAGTGAAGAGAACATTGCTCACTTCTAAGTCACTGACATTTTAATTCTTTTTCATTTATCTATTCTTGTTATTCTGTCTGAAACATTGGTCTGTGGTGAGAGCTCTGCCCACTGATGTCATCAGTTTACATTCGAGAGCAGCAAGATTTGTGGACTGGTTTAAAGCCAGCATTTCAGCCCTGGCCCATTAGTTTTTACATTTTTTGAGGGTCATCAGCACTAGCCCGAGTTGTGAAGAAGCACAAGAGACCCGCACCTGTGCCACTGTCCACAAAGAACGGTTTACAGAAACACGGTGTGTTCTATTTGTAGTAGTTGAACTGTGATGATCGGAACAGAGCCCTGATGGTGACCACACCCCAGACCTCTTCTCTTCCCACCTTAGTGTCAAATCTCACTCATACTATTGTAACTGAATCCCCACAGACACACTCAACAATCCAGTAGAAACCTTTATTTGCACATGGATAGAGCTTAGTATTAAAGCAAACAAGGGATTCGTCCAATATGATACACATGAACGTAATAGTCAGGTGTCCACATACTTTTGGCATGTAGTGCGTTACTTGCTTACACTTACTTACAAAATATCTACAACAAAGACTTGTAATGATCAGCAGTCAAGATTATTGATTAATTGATTGATTTGAAATAGGGATAACGTGACAGCTCAGAAAACAGATGTTTGTCCAGATGCGCAG
Source organism: Pseudolaguvia tuberculata (assembly GCA_026260255.1). NCBI lineage: Eukaryota > Metazoa > Chordata > Actinopteri > Siluriformes > Sisoridae > Pseudolaguvia > Pseudolaguvia tuberculata. The sequence continues at coordinate 9,862,165 of JAOTRA010000008.1, read as the reverse complement.
GCTATACACCTGTACATATATCTATATAACGCTGTAGTCATATAATGGGAATATATTAAAAAGCAGCCACGTAGCCTGGCCTGAAACTGCGTCAAATTTGATCAGACTCAGAATGCACTCGTCGTACAGTGCTGACTGAACCGGTCGTATTTTTGTTAAGATGACACCCCCAAAAAATGGATCAAAATATAATACTTAGAATTGGAATCTGGCTAACAATAACGTAGGCTAGTCACTAGCGTGCCAGCCCAAATATGGCAACTCGGTAGTTAGCTAACAAGATGAGCTACGCTAGCAACAATCAGGCTACCGGGCACAGACGCTGCTTTTTAATAAAATAAATACAATTTAAACAACAACATAACGTATAAGATTAACGGGTAAAAATGTATACTTTAATATTAATATGTAAACTAGGCATTAAATGAGTAAATACTTTGTAAATACCTGTTCTCTTCCGTTTCAGTGAAAAATGTCATCGAAGGCGTAGCTCCAAACTTGCTAACTAGCCTGCTAGCTAACACAGTTAGCTAATAGTCGGTTTGCTATTCCAAACCAGCAGAAATGACAATTGTGTTTTTGACTATAGAATGACGATGTCATACCTCGTCGCACATAGTCACCGGGTAACATTGATCTAATATAAATCCAATCGACCAGGCCATGTTGATGACTTAAAATTTTACACGACTCGATGAAAGAAAATAATAAAACGTTAAGTAAATAGCTTATGGGCTTGTGGACATCTTGACGTAGCCAGGCAATCTAGTCGAGCTAAGATGCTACATAGCTGTACCAGGCAAACCAATAGAAAATAGAGTGCATGGATTTAAGAGGAAAGCGCATATTGAAATTCTGTAAAAGAAATGGGTCTTACGTTCATTAGAATAGTTATATAGTTTAAATTATGAATAATTTTCTTTCTGAAACAAGAATGATGCAAAGTTGCAGATTTAACAAGCAAATATATGTTAACGATGAATAAGCTAAATCAGTTATTTGTATAAACAAATGGCGTGTAATGAGGCAGCATGTAACAGGGATCAGTTCTAAAGAAAAAAAAGAGAAAAATAACAACAAAAACCCAACCTTAAGTCACTTATAGAGATGTGGAAAACACTCATTTATATCCTCCTAAATGAACGCAAAAGTTCTATGAGCCGCATCAGTTTATTTTCAATTTCATTTTGGCACATCTGACATGCAATCAATCACAGTTTTTATGTTTTATTGACAGTTTTATTCATTCATTCATTCATTCATTCATTCATTCATTCATCTTCTACCCCGCTTATTTCTCTAATTCAGGGAGCCTATCACAGCGCACATAAGGCAAGAGGCAGGGGTACATCACAGGGCCACACATAGATGAACAACCACTCACACACATTCACTACTATGGGCAATTTTGACTCACCAATCAACCTAATGTACATGTTTTTGGGAGGAAACCGAAGTACCAGAGGGAAACCCACACAAGCATGAGAAGAACATGCTCAGCACAGTAAGATCCCTCTCCTGGGGATCGAACCTGGGACCTTGTTGTTGTGAGGCGACTGTGCTAACCATTACGCCACCTCTTATTTGCATCTCGTAGATTTCACATATTTATATTTAAGTTGTTTTAAAATCCTAAAAGTTGTATTCAACAAAATGTCAGTCAAAGTTTTCTGAAGCTGACAATGACAGTTCTTAATAATTATATTCTTTAATTAAACAATAAATCATTTTGAACCAAAATATGTTTTGGAATAGATCTTGACATGGATGCAAATAAGGTAAAATAGGGACAGTAAGATAAAAATAAAGAAGACTAAGATACATTGTGTATTTTTCTAGTTGAGAAAGTGTTTTTACCGGTTTATGATTAAATGTTACTACTAGTACTGACCTCTTTGGGTAAGTAAATACAGTTTGTGTATTCTTTGTTTTATGTAGAGTTCGTCCTGTTGTGTCGATCTGTTTGCATTGTCTTCTGTTTACAATATTGTCTTTCAATGTTTGTATTAATGCATTGTATGTAGACTGGGTTAAACGTTTAGTATTAGGTTTTTGTTGATATGTAGCTCATTCATTTATTCATTCAATCATTCATTCATTCATCCATCTTCTAACCCGCTTAGTCTTTAATTTGAGGTCAAATTAGGGAATACATAGAGCAAAAGGCAAGGCTTGAGCCTGGACAGTGTGCACACATACACACTCATTCAATTCACTCACTCACTCCTAATCACCAGCTCCCTTCTGATTTCCTTCATGTTGATGTACTTAATGTACATGTTTTTGGGTTGTTGTAGGAAATTGGACAATTGCAGGGAGAACATGCAAACTCAGCATTTTCCTTTTCATCACAAGAATGAAATCTTGTAGAAGAATGTAGTCACAGTTGTAGATTTAACTTGCTGTAAGGTGACCATGCTAACCCCTGTATGCCACCATTAATGCATCTGTATTTATGTGGCATGGAAAGGTGGATCATTTAAATCATTTGTTGATGACTGATACAAAAAAACAGTTCAGGTCTAAATATGTTTATTTTACCTGCAAAGCTTTGTGTGATATAAAACCATAAACATTAACACTCAGGAAGGTGTCTTATATGGGCTGTAAATCTCCAATAATACAGTATAGGTTAATACATAAAAACACTTATCTTTGTGTTTCTTTTACGTAAACAATTCACAAGTCATTTCTAGCACTTACCAATAAAATATTAATCAGATGTATGATAGTTATATCAAAGTTAGATGTTATTGCATAATACCTTCATTCATTCTTTCATTCATCTTCTTATCCACTTATTCCCTAAAAAATCCTTTAACAAAAGGGGATCCGGTGTACTTATCATTTTCAAGATTTTCGTTGTCCTAGTATTATTTATTACAATTTAAAATTCTCGCTTCTGTCACTGACACACATTAATAAAAAATGACAATATGTAATGTCCAGCAGACTCCCATGACCCCAAATTAGGGAATAAGCGGGTAAGAAGATGAATGAATGAATGAATGAATGAAAGAATATGCAATGGTGGATGTGCTTTTTTATAAGTGCATGTAAATATAATCATGTTAAAAGCAACAGCTTTAAAAAAAATTTTTTTCCCAGATTTCCTAAGGTATGAACATGTGTCAGACGAACATACCTTAAATACTGGATAATTGTTCTGATCTTTCAATGTACAGTACATGCAAATAAAGCATTTCAAAGAATATCAGAAATTTTTGTCCGCTTAACATCTTTTAGACACATCTTTAGTTGTGCTTAGCCCGCCCCCCTTTAAGGTAGCTTTTCCAGCGTTTGGCATACTCTCTAAAAATTGGACTGCTGTCTATAGAGGACAGCAGCTGCAGCTGGTTTATATGAGTGGTATGGTAATCCCAGCGTGCTAGATTTGGTGCCACACCCAATGTGAAATGTCTCAGATCATAGACAGTTCCAGATCCTGTATCGAACAGTGGCAGCATGACTTTTACGGACTCTAACCCTCGACTGAACAGTATGCCAGCCTCCCGGCCCAGTTTGTCTCCTGCTATTTCAGCCACGTCGTACAGTCCGATCAACGAGTATATGAAGCCATTGAGCACGAATGAGCTGGGCGATGTGGGGTACTCTTCATACCAGTCATACTTGTTCATAAACAGAGCTTTCACACCATGCTGCTCTGACGTGCGCTTGAAAGGTGCAGTGGCACGCACAGCTGCACTGAGGTACACAAGGTCCTGTGTGACAAGATAAGCTCTCACCAGTGTGGACATGGCTTGTCCCTGAGCCATCGCAGAGTACCAGCCAGGCTCCAGTGTCCGAAAACTTTCCCCTAACCTACGGGCCACTTTGATGGGCCAGCCACCATATTCATCCTGATTGCGTAAGAACCAATTGCTAGCAGCAAAGAAGGCAGCCATGTGAGCCGTGGAGGAGACTGTGATATTGCTGATGAAGCCTGAGCCACGCAGCACCAGGTGGACAACACGAAGAGGTATAATCTTAGTCGCCTTCACTGCTTTGGTATTAGACAAACCCACTCCTTTACGCAGGTCAGTCACCAAATCCCTGCTCAAGGACCTCCAGGTTGTTTGTGAACCGATGCCATAAGAGACATCCCTGTCCTTAAAGGAAATCAAAAGGGAGTTGGTGATGTAATGAATATTATATGGGGGTCCCTTCTCTGTTGTCTCAAGCACTACAGACACACTACCATTTGAAGTAAATTTTACGTCAAAGGACAGGACAAAATCCCTTGAATTGTCTAGAAGCAGAGATATACCTTCTGAATGATCTGCACAAAACAAAAGAAGACTTAGTTAAACATATATCAATAGAATTGTATTGCTACATTATTGCATCCAGAAATAGTGCATTTACCTGATGTGGTGAACTGGTAAATAGCTGCAGTGTGACTTGGGTCATGGACCTTAGCAATCGAGCAACCTTTAGTGACAGTCCAGGGATTGGGACTGTCCTCTCTCTCGTCCATGAACCCATATGTCTTTATGCTAGGTGGCTTCTCTGTAAGATTCTTACTGTAGTGACTTAGCGCATATTGAGCTATCTGGATTGGATAAAAGTAGCCCTGGGGACCCCACTGTGTGGAAATCGGCACACCTGAATAAAACAAGGAATGAGTTAGAAGGAGTACATTGTTCAGGTTAAAGCAAGAGAAATCACTCAGCTTTATAGATTAACCATCTTGATGTCATTGATTTTTATTTAAAGCCGTTTGTAAAGCACATGATTTAGTAACTCCTATAAAGTAATTATGATTATTATTTTAAAAAATACGATGGTTGGCATTTCTTTCTAGCACATTAATCATTTCCAGCTATGCCATCGGGCTGAGAACTTTCACATACCTTCCACTCCACTGATGCACTTCACACGTTCTCTCACCTCCACATTGTACACTTCAAAAGACATAAACACTCCATCTGGATGATAAGGTTCTCGCTGAGCATAAACGCGAGAGTAGCTGTGTGAAAACTCAAAGCGTTCTGTACCTTCATACTGAACCAGTCGCCCATATACATTAAAATATTTCTCCACCCAGCTGAAGGGAAGGTACACCTCACTGCCCTCTCTGCGCCCTTTGATCGTTACATCCTCATTAATAAGGCAGTCGATTTGTTCATACTGCTTTTCTCTGGCAACTAGGGGCACATCAGGAAGCTGCCCTTGGTCTTCCTCTTCCTCTGTAGTGGGTGCGGGTTCAGGTTGAGGTCTGGTTGGGGGATGAACAGCCACATCGCTGGAGCACTTGTTCCATAGCACAATTGTAATAAGAGCAAATACTGCACAGAGGACGATCAGGGTTTTGTGGTTGACTCTTGCCACCAGGCAGCGCATCCTTACATCAGAGCCATGCACAATGTTGGGATGAGACAGGAAGAGACATCTTACGCTATGAATACGTTTTAATGGGTCTAAAGGTGGATGGGAAGAATTCTATTAATACATCATATAAATCAAATAAACTCAAATATGTTCGATACAAGCGCAAAATGTTGTTGGACTTATTTAGCCCTATTCTCAGACATCCT
>JAOTRA010000008.1:9840227-9856186 GCA_026260255.1 Pseudolaguvia tuberculata | reverse complement strand
ACACATATTGCGCTTTTATATAAGTGATTTATATTAAAGCAACTGAAATGATTAAACGATTAAATCTTGTGTTTTATAGGCACCGTTATTCTATTAATGGAGCGAATCACAGGCTGCCAGGATTCACGTAATTTTGACTATAAAACGATTAGATTGCAGCCTAAAATAATCTTTAAAAAATCTCACCTACCTGCGGTTGTAGGTTCAGGCGAAATTATCCAAAATACTAATCTGATATTATTAAAAGCTATAAACGTTTAGAATATAACGCTATTTTCTCTCTATATATGGACGAAATAAAACGCGTAAACAACGCCGATTTCTTCCTCACCTGCGCCAACGTACAAGCCAGAGTTACACAGGATTTAGCCAATGAAAACGCCGGAAACATTCACACCAACCAATCAGACAAAACGAGCGTGGGGCGTGACTAATAACATCTTTATCGTGGATAACAAAGTAACGGTTTCTTTTATTAATCTGTATTATTAATCCCCTGTGATGGACTGGCAACCCGTCAAGGGTGGACCTCTGCTTTTTGTCATATGTGCGCTGGAATAGGCGCAGCAGACCCCCGTGACCCCGAATTAGGGAAGAAGCGGGTTAGAAGATGAATGAATGAATGAATGAATGAATGAATGAATGAATCATTAATTCATTTAGACCTCAAATTTAAAGACAGCAAAAATACTTTTAATTGTTACTATGTTTATGTTTATATATATATTTGGGGAAAAAGTTAACATTTATAAACGATATAAGGATTATATGCAGTTGTAATCTATATCACCAGATGTCACAATATATTAGACTGTATTCAGTGCACAGATTCTTAATCCTGGTTCTGAAGACTGGGCTGTCCTACACATTCTCGAACTGAACGGACTATTTTATCTTTGTGCAATATTGATGCTCTGACTGAATAATCCCTGCATTGTAATGTTACTGTGCTGTGTGTTATAATGTACTGTTTGAACCTGCATCCTGGTGTTTTCTGTGTCTCATGTTTGTTTTAGTCTGTCTCGCTCATCTAAACACATGTTAAATGTTTGCTTTAAACAAGAAAAACAAACTATGTATGCATTAGTGCAGTGTTTAGCACGGTCGCCTCACAACAAGAAGGTCCTGGGTTCGATACCTGGGCCGAGTGTCTTTCTTTCGGGTACTCTGGTTTCTTTCCACAGATTGGAAATTGGTGATTCTAAAATGCCCATAGGAGTGAATGTGTGCAGGAGTGTTTGTTCATCTATGTGTGCCCTGTAATGAACTGGCGACCTGTCCAGGGTGTACCCCTGCCCCTTATGTGCGCTGTTATAGGCTCCAGCAGACCCCCGTGACCCTGAATGAGGGAACAAGTGGTTAAGAAGATGAATGAATGAATGAATGTATGAATGAATGCATTAATTAGCAGTGCAGTAGGTCATTTTAAGAGAACAATGATTGCTGTTCAGGTATCTACCATGAAAACAAATTTCCTTTAATTGACAAAAACATACTGTGTTGTAACCCTCAATTGCCACAAGTGTTTGAATGTGGGTGCAGGCTGCCCTCAAAAGCCACAGAAAATACAAGAGACAATGAAAAATTAAGAAATCAGATGGCTGATTGCTATTAAATTGCTATTAAATACAAATTATTATTAAAAAAATTTCAAAAATCATATAACTAAAGAGCGCTTTGTAGAAAAAAACATACATTATAAAGTGTACATTCGTTATACTTTCACTGGTACAATAAAAAAACGTTCTACAGGTACATTACACAGAAAAATGTATTACACTTATTATTTTACTTTTTATGTTTATGATGATACCCCCACCCATTCATTACATGTGCACAATGCATATATGTTAAACTGTCTAATCACACATTACAACATTACAACAAACAATCCAATCTATAATTCTCTTTCCACTACAATATCTACCTAATCTATAAGTTTAAGCAAACGGAGAAGATTGCAAATTAAAAATTTTGGCATTCATTTTAAAATGTCACTGTTGTTATGGTCAGTGGAATTTGGTGTATTTAATGTGATTGTGAAAGTGCAAGAACAAGTGCATTTATAAAAAAAAAAAAAGGAAAGAAAAAAAAAGACCAACATATGATACAAAACAGCAGAAAAATATTCACATAAATACAGATTAAAAAGAACCGGTATGATAGAAGAAGAAAGTACAAGAAAATTAACAGGCATCTTAAAAGTTTTCTTTGTAGAAATTAAATCCAAATTTCTCACACTGAGCCTTGATAACTTTGGCAAGTGCAAGAGAGCCACAGTAGAATACATGGACCTTGCCTTTGTTTTCTTCTGCTACCTTCTGGAACACCTTATAAGACAAATCACATCTTAGATGTGTTATAGAACAAACAGGGGGATTGAAACAGATAAAACTGATAAATTAGAAAACCCAGCATCTTCACTTTACATTATAAATCCAAACATAGATCTATAAAACTAAACACACCTTCCCCCACTCGGGTCTGCCCGGCTGTGTACGCGTCCGCAGGCCAGTGATGGAGTCTCTCTTCTCTTTTTTGGCCAATAAATCCAGTGCCATCTGCAGCCCGATAGCCTTCATGTCATTTTTACTTAAAGCTGATGTCATGTACATGTGCATTTCTAAAAAACGACCTGTACACACACACACCCACCCACACACGCACGCACGCACGCACGCACACACACACACACACACACACATTCTTATAATGTTCTTTACATAACTAGCATACTTAATATTATTTACATTACATATAATATATAATTTCCAGAGATACACCATCCATTTGTTCACCTTCTAACCTACTTATTCCCTACTTCTGGTTCACAGGGATCTGCTGGAGCCTATCCCAATGCAAACCCAAAGCCTATCCCAAAGTACACCTTGGTCAGGTTGTCAGTCCATTGCAGGGCTACACATAGACAAACAACCACACCCATTTGCTCGCGCTCACTCATATGGGCAATTTAGAATCACCAGTCAACCTAGTATTATAATACATTTCTTATCTTATTATGAAATAGAATATTATTGCTATATTAATAATAATAATATTTATTATTATTATTACTTTTATTATTATTACTATTATTATAATTATAATACAATTATTATATTATTATACAATACTTAAAGAATCTTTATCTATTTGCAATAGTTTCAAATTAAAACCCTTGTTCACAATGTGTTCACAATACCTGTGTTGTGTTGTTTCAATTTAAAATGAAAATTTTTTTTGCTCTGTTTTTTCCTCCCTGTCTCTCTATTTCAGCTCCCTTTTGCTCACCCTCAGGTTCTTCATCAGCCTGATCCATCTCCAGTTTGGTCAACAAGCTTACAAACCATTCAAAGGACTTCTGGTCTCGGTTTATCCAAATAAAATCCACCTGTAGAAGGTCAGAACGTTAATGTGGTCCAGGCAGAACAGCAGTAGTTATTTTTAACTTGCTTGCAATACCAGTTTGGTTATCGGTTACCTTCCTCAGCTTCATCTCATTATCTTTGATAGTTTCACACCAGGAGTAGTTACAGTTTGGGCAGTTCTGCTTCCTCATTCGATAACTGTGGTGCAATAAAGGTACATACAGTAAGTGTTACAAATATTTAGACTCATAGTTATTCTTTCTAAAGAAGATTCTGCTTTAGTTGTGAGAGCTCACCGATACATGATGCTCTGTAGGATGGATGCAAAGGGTGTGATGCCAATGCCAGCTCCAATCAGCACTGCATGCTCTGAAGCAAAGATCTGTCTGGTTGGTGTGCCATAGGGCCCGTCTACATAACACTGTGATAAAGTTCCAAGCAAAGGATTCAGTCATTTGAGTTTTTGATTTATTAACACTCTAAATGAAAAGTACCTTCTTTTGGCCTTGACTACATGATCATAAGCATTTTATACACACAAGCTGGAGGATTAATGTAATTCTGTTTTTTTTTTCTTCTTATTTTGTAAACTATGGATCACTCTTTTGTATTGTAACTGTATGTTACTGTAATACATGCATGTATTGTAAATGTAATTGTTATAATATTTTCTATTAAGCAAATATCTTGTCCATCCAATTAATTTGAGATGAATTCATCTTTATTATACGGCGGTGCATAACGTTGTTGAAAGAAGCTATTACAAAGTTGTGAATTATGGTAAAAAGGGATACAAAAATAGTGCTTAAATATACTGTGGCAGATTTCCTCACATTACACCACCTCCATCAGTTTGCATGGCTGATGCAATGCAAAATGACGTCAGTCTATGTGTCTCAGCACACCAGATTCATCAGACCAGTTTGCAGTATTTCCTGTCTAGTCAAACCAGCCAGTTTTCTGATATTGACTGACAGAAATGGGTTTTTGCTCTTGAAGTAAGTCTGACTTAAAGCTGGATTCATTATGTTTTGTTCATTATGTATTCATTCTCTACACACCGTAATGTGTTGTATTTATACGTTTAGACTTTCTTTGAGCTTAACACAGTCATTTGCTGTTGAGCTCTATCATGAAGCAAAACGGCTTTTTCTACTTTTTGCATTCTAAGCAACCTCTAGAGACTGTTATGATTTAAGAAAATTTAAGAAAACCAGCAGCTATAGTAAAAAAAATGTACTGCTAATGTTAAAGTGCATTGCAAGATTTTATTACTCAGTGGAAGTATTCTTTCAAACATCTCATTCCAGATTTATTCTTATTTTGTTATATGATGAAGCTCACCTCTTCTAGGAAGACTTTCCATTACAGTTTGTAGCTTGAACGTGAGATATCTCTTCATTCAACCCTAGCAGTATTACTGATATCAGACACTAATGTCAGGTAAGGAGATCTGGGGTGCAGATGTCATTCCACTTAATTCCAAATAGGTTTAGTGGTGGTAAGATCGAGACTTTTCTGAACACTTGAGTACAGTTTTATAATATCACAGCATGTCATAATGGAGATCAGGTGTTTTGTGCTTAGGGTCATGGGAGTCTCTTAGTTCCATTGAAGGAACTTAACAATGTAATGTTAAGGCATACAAAGTATTCAAACTGTGTTTCCATATTTGTAGCAGCAACAGGTTGGATAGGAACAACATATGGATCTGATGGTCAGGTGACCACAAACATTTACCAATATTGGCAAATTTAGTAAATAAATAAGTACCACCAAGTTATCATTACTAACCTTGATGTTACAATATCGATGATTCTCACTTAGTTTGGCAGAGATCTGGAAAGTGGTACAGTTTTAAGGTCAGAAATATCTAAAACAACAGCAACCCATCAGGTAACATTTAAAAAAATCTGTGAAATAAATTTGAGAAATGTAATGAATAGATTTTTTTTTTTATACGTAAGCGAGTGCTGAATACACTCTTTAGCATGTACCTCTTTAGAACCTGATGGCCCGTCTCCCAAGTCTACTTGCACTCCAACGTCTGGGTTTGGTTTCTGAGAACTGTGCCGCAGTCCATTTTTGCGATACAGAGTTAGCTCAATGGCAGTATCCTCATTAGATGCAACAGTTTCACCACAGCATACAGATTTAAACAGCTCCTGCTGATTTAGCACGGAATTGAAAGAGACCATTTATGGTATTACTTCTTCTATGGCATTTATGGTAAAATGCAGACAACCAGCTAGACTAAAAGAGCTTCGCTAATAGAATAACCTGCACAGTTAACAGTGCAACTGTCTAAATGTGTTTACCTGGGTCCTTGCATGGTGTCTTCGATCCCTCAGGCTGGCAGTAAGTCTCTTGTTGCTGACAGTTTGGCTCTCAGGTTGGCGAAAATACTCATATAGCCGATTTGTCCATTGGCCCATTGAGCGCACATGGAGCCACATTGTGTCTTTAATAAATACAAACAACAAATATATCAGCTCCTGCTGTAAATGTTTGAACTTGTTTGAATTGTATTTGGTTTTTCAATGTATAGTCGATACAAGCAATAGGCTGTACCTTGTTGCTCTGGTGCACTGCTAATAGTAAACGGGTGCCACTCATACTTGGCTATGACTGGGATGTTGATGTAGACATAGTCACCAGGTTTAAATTGAAAAAACGGTGGCCGCTTGACCACTAGATGAGTTACCTTTGTTGTCACAAAAACATATAGCACAACACAAGACACTGTATTGCAAAACTATTCAATAAAGGCTATAAATGCTTCCTTTAAATTGTTTGTGTATATATATTCCACCGAACTTCAATATATAAAACTGAATGATGAAATGACATTTAATATTGTTAGTACCTTAGATGGCAGCAAGTTGACCTCAGCAATATACAGGGCTGCCATGCGAGACACTGCCATGCCTACTATCTTTTCCACAAGAAAGATCACACCAGGTGCCACAAACCACTTCCAGAAATTGGCACAGTGGACTATGAGCAGTACCCAAACCCAAATATAAGACAGATGAGACCAGTAGAACACCTAAATATACACAAAAAGAATACTTCAAATAATGTTTTGTTTCATCAATATTTCAGAATCGTTCCTAGAAATTTCTTTGAAACAGGAATTTTTTAAATGCATACTATTCGTGCCACGAATGCCATGACAGTCAGAATAGGTTTGATCCATTTGGATTTAAATCCAATCAAGCATTTGTTCTTAAAAGTCCTATTTTATTTTGTGTTTTTCTGGTTCCACTGATTTCCATTAGGTCAGATAACTCAACCAACTTTCATTTACAATGTCACTCAATGTCACCTGCCATTGGATGCATTCAAGAGAAGCTTATCAAAGCATGCAGACACTACAAAAAAGTACAGGTAAAGCATTTCAAGTCATTTGATCCCCTGCTTTTTGACTTTTGCCATCAATAAAGCTACTGTTAATTTGAACTCTTCTACTGTGAAGCCATGCTGTTGTAATAGCCAACCCTTGGCAAAATCCTTGTTTCAATCAAAGAGGTCAGACCTTTGTGATAGTTTGATCCATATTGTGATTTTTCTGCTTCTTCACATGTTTGCAAGGGCTTGATTCTAGTTTCTAAATTTTCCAAGATGTGTTTTCTCATGTGTAGTTTTAGGCTGAATCCACAAGATCAGCACTTATATTATAGACACCATGTATAGAATTTCAAAAACTGTTGTCACCTTCTCACTAAGCGGCTTGTCTTTTTAATGAGCCCATTTCATCCATTGGCCTATTTCAGCCTGGTGTAGGTCTACAAACTTTCCCCCAACATCATTGGAAAGATCTTTCCAAGATCTTTACTCTTGGCTATGAGAAAGAGCTTGGAATCTATTTAATGATGCTTCTGTAGACAGGTTCATTTATACGGGTAACAAGGAGCTATGGCATTTAAGAGAGTTCCTTTAGCACTCCTAATATAAGTTTGTTTGATGTATAAAATAAAATTGTATTTCCCTTATTAAAATGCAAATTAATGTATAACTTTTTAAAATGTATTTAATGGATGTTTTTGTAAATGTATGGATTCTGTCTCTCAGTGTTAGAATAAACCCATCATTAAAACGAGACTTTTATATGACCATTGGCAAACCTACAAAAAGCAGCAGGGGATTAAAATATTATTGCTACCCCTGTTCCAAATGGTGACTTTAATATAACTATACTTTTGGCGTCTTAATCTTCTTAAATGTGACATCGTCTTGTCACATTTAAAACAGCTAAAATGCCCCCGCACAAGGCACTCTATATTCGATAGCAGAGAGTTTACTGTTTAAAAGGCATATAATCCAGTGTTGTTTTCATTTAGAGACCTTGCTAGGCCAGCTGGGAAAAGTCTTAAAGTCTCTGATTAATAACTTTGACCAGAAAGCTAGGAATCAACAAATGGTTAGTGAATGGTTTCAAGAAGTTCCCTGTTGCTTAGCATTCTGTTGTTCTTGGCAAGGTCTGCTGTCTGTACAGCTGTACGGACAGCAGTCTTGCTAGTCAATTTTTCCTGCTGGGTTATTACTTCATGAAAAATTTATTATTTGAAGTACAGGCTACCCCATAATGCCATAGTATTTACTTTCCTCTCTGAAGAACCCTGCAAAGATTCTCTCTTTACATTCTCTTTACATTAAAGTCAGCACCTTTTTTCCACCATCTTTGAAAATATGGTTTAAATAATTTTAGTTTTCGAGCAGTTTGATAAAAAACCTTTTCTTATCAGTCTGATAATAAAATAATCACATGCCAATTTGATAACATTAGAAAGACCTTTACTGGCCATCATTTACACACAGTGGCAGGAAGTGAAGTTCTGATCCTATACACTGTTGAGTCTACAGTTCTAAAAGAAGCAGCTCTATGTTTATCGACCTGTTATACCAAATTGTTTTGCATTAGCTGTTCAGATAAGTTTTCAGATAACAAGAAAAACAGATCAAAATGAGAACAATCTCAGAACTTCTGGAAATACTCTCCATTATATCAGGTTATCTGGTGTGCTTCTTGTGTCAATTTTTTCTTGTGTCCAAAGACTTTTGGCCTTATACAGTAGCACAATCGCAAACAGATGATGACAATTAATTCAGAGATAAGAGGCATTAATTGCTTGTTAAAATGCATGTTTAAACGGACCGTTTTTTTAATTTAATGTTTTTAGAAATCTCTACAGGCCATTTTTATTTTTTTGGTTATTAAATGAAATCCCAGTAAGAGCAACTTACTTCAAAATGACCACTGCGTCTGACAAATGGGCTGGAACAAACAACCATAAGACAGATGATGACTTGTAGCAAAACTCCAGTAATAGAGGCAGCACCTTTAACCCATCCAATACCCGGGCGCGTGGTAAACAGATATTCCCACAGCTTATATCCTTTATCTGAATGTGATAGCAGAACTAGAAAGAGGCAATAAAATTTACATGCACACTTACAGCTTAAAATGGTGGACATTTTTTGCATATTAAAATCTACCTCTATTTCTTTAAAGATTATATCAGAAATACTTATGGTCAGTCAGTATAGTTGTAAATATAATCAATACATATTTTAATAAATACACTTAGTGTAGGTGTTTTAAATGGCAAGAGAAAAGTATTTCATTAAAAAAAAAAAAAAAAAGCTTGACGCAAATATGGTTACCAAAGTTCATGACATGGGCCATTGTGTGCACCAGAGTAAAGATGAGAATGGCATAACCCACTATCTGATGCAGAAGGATATTTTGGTCCAAAGGAAAGACTTTCACCATCCAAGTTGCTCGCAGCCACGTGAGACAACGGCGTAGCATCAGCAGCTGTAGGTAGCAGCAATTTAGCTTTTGCTCTTCTATCTTATGATTATTCATGCAACTATTATTTATACATCTCTTCGAATGTGTAAGGCTCACCATTATAAAAGTACAGTTAAGGTTAAGGCATATTCCGCACCCTTTCGCTAACATGAACCATGGTCCACCGGGAGCATGCTGCAGCATAGCTATGATGAAGAGGAGAATGTTGATGAAGGTGTACAGGCAGAGGAAGAACAGTTTCCGGCTATTGTTGTGCCAATATGCACGGGTCAAATAGCGAGGTGTCTTTCTTTTCTTTTGTTCTGCATCAGGAGGTTTTATCCAGTTAGCAGCACTATAGCAATCCAGACATGAACATGAACAAAAAAAAGACAAAAATATTGTTAGAACAATATTTTTCTAAAAGAACTTTCAATTTCTCAAATCTTAGCTAATACCTGATGGTGAGGTTCTCCATGACCTCTGGGAAGTTCTCAAGCTCTGCCTTTAGTTCCTCAAATGTAATGGAGCCACTGTTATCTTTATCAGCTGACTCAAACAAGGCTAGTGTCAGATCATCCAGTTTCTCTTCTGGGAGGGAAATGGCACTTTCCCTTAAACAGGATTTCAGCACTGTTCGCAACTCATCAGGGTCTATAGAACCACTTCCTGTACAAAAGGAATATGTGTTGCATGTTTTTACATCTTTATAGGGCCATCAGAATCAGTACTGCTGACCCATGTAACTTACAACTATACTAACACTGGCAGGTTGGTAATTGTTAAAACTGTTTTTTTTTAAATCCAATCAGATATCTAAATTCTCAGCGTCTAATCTAGGTACTCTCAGCACCATCTGGGTGGCCATCGATGACACCAGCATTTTTGTTGATCAGAATAAAACTGTCTAAAAACATTAAATTACACTTTTTTTTCGGACACATTGGCTGATAGAGGAGGAGAAATTGACTTTGTCAAAATCAAAAATATGTTGTTAAGATGGACTTTGTTTGATATATTAGACATTGTGAGAAAACTTTGGTTAATCCTGAAAAACCCCTAAGCCCAGGAAAGAGTTTGTTTGCCACTACCAGACGATTGCCGACAGCCAGTATTGCTGACTTCCAGCCTTTAAATGTATTATATATTTATTTTATGTTAATATTAAGATAAATATTTCTGAACTGCTCCAGATGTATGTAGCACAGATGTGTTTGTAATGTATTGATTGTATCTGGGTTTGGGTTTTTGTCACATTTAGGTTTTCATGTTTTGTTTGTCTTGGTTTAGCTTAGCTATGCTAGCTAGCCAGACTACTCTAGTAGCTAGTTGGCTAAGCTAAACCTTGTCTTGTCCAGGTTTGTTTACTTTCTGTTGTGTGACCCGTGTTTCCTGTCATGTACCGATTGGTTCTTTGTCTATTGAGTTCAGATGTGTCTTGTTTAGTTGATTGTTTTATATGTATGTAAAGTGTCTTGTCCTTTGGTGGATTATTGTGGAGCTGTAACCACTCATGTAAAGTTTAGCTCAAAGTCATGTTCACCAAGTTCTTGTAATGTATAGCTCATGTGTGTATCTAGTTAATGTTTGTCGGGTTGTTGGTCTTGTTCTGTGAACATCAGATTTCAGAATAAATCTGGAATCTGATGTTTAAAATGAAGTCAAGTGTCGTAATACGTTTGTCCATGTATTTCACTAAGGAGAAACATTGCAACATACCATCCACATCATCCTTTTATTGACATTACTATATACTGGATCCCTATTAGCTTACGCAAAGTTGGTTGCTAGTCTTCCTGAGATCTACAAATCAAGCCAATACAAATAAAACAGAAAACAGACTACCTAAATTATATATTAAAATGAATATCATAATATAAGCTCAGGAAAGAGTTTGTTTGCCACTACCAGATGCTTGCCGACAGCCAGTATTAATACTTTTGTCCATGTATTTCACTATGGAGAAACATTGCAACTTACCGTCCACATCATAGACCTGGAAGAGGAAGCGCAACTTATCAGTCTCGTTGCCATGAATAAGGAGGTTTAGAGCCTTCAGCAACTCATCAAGACTTATAGTGCCACTGCCATCTGAATCAAAAAGTGCAAAGAACCTCTCTGCAAAAAAAGACTGCCAAATCAATGGCCAGGAAAACCAAATCAGCATTTGGTGAAAAGATTTGGTTTTAAATACAAAACTTGCTTAGTTCTGATTATGTAAATTCACAGAAATGAAAGATCAAGTACAGCAAAAGGCCAAACAAAGACAAAGCTAAATTAATAATAAAAATGTAGTGGAAATAAAATGGTATAACAGTGCCAAATATTAGGGGTTAATGTGGAAGTCATTACAAATCAAATACACTTTAATTAATAAGCCAATTATTTCAGGCTCTTCAGAAAAAAAAAAGAAATGGACAAAACCCAGAGCATAATTTCCCTAAACTTTATATACTAAATTATACAATGAGGAAGAAGTGGTTAAGATGGTTGACTACTACTTGAAGGACTAGGTTTGATTCCCAACACCTCCAAGTCACAACTCCTGGGCCCCTGAGCAAGGCCCTTAACGCACGCCCAATAGCTCAGTTTTATATCGAGAAATAATGTAAGTTGCTCTGTATAACAGTGTCTTTCAAATGCAAATGTACACAGAGTTAAATCATTATATATCCTGATCAAGCAGACCATCAAACCACTAAATGCAGTATATTAAGCAGTAGTAGATTTAAAGCCAGAAAGTTTTACAATTTATAAGCATTTTAGACATAAGGCAAGATGGAAATGGCCATTATGACTGGATCAGGAAATGTCTAAAAGCATCAGATCTTATAGGTTGTTCCTTGTATGCAGTCGGGACTAAGCTGGAATGTTGATTGAATTTCTGAAAAGCTCAACATACCTATGCTGATTCCTGCTTGATATTAAAAACACCTACAATGGGCATGTAAAGATTAGAATTAGGGAGTTAGGAGTTAGGCAAGAGGCAGTGCTGTGCCGTAGTGGTTGGCAAGGTCGCACCATAGCAGGAAAGTCTTGGGTTTGATTCCCTGGCAAGGGATCGTATGTGGCGGTTTTTACTGGGTACTTTGATTTCCTACCACAGTCCATGTACATTAGTTTCATTGGTGATTCTAAATTGCCCATAGAGTATGTGGTTGTTCTTCTATGAGTGGCCCTGCGATATACTGGTGATCTGTCCAGTGTGTACCCCTGTCTTTTGCCCTATATGCAATAGCAGACCCAAATTAGGGAATAATGAATGAATTAGGCAAGGTGTTGTCTGTTCAAATAACTCAAGATTCTTTTCAAGGTTGATCTTTTGTATGTTTTTCCATGGAAAGAGAGGCCAGCCAGTAAAAGCATTATTATCTGAGAGGAAACCCTGAGTCCACAAAGATTACAAAGATCCACAGAATACACCCTGTTAAACTAATTTACATTTTTCAGGAATGTTTTGACTTGAGTCATTTTTAATTTACTAGATTTAGATCTAGATCTTTTAGCTCTATTATTAGATTTAGATATTTTTTTTAAGGATGCCGTAGTCAAAAAAACTTAATTCAAAGCGACTCCATTGTTCAACCAAGAAGATCTTCTCATCAAGACTTTCTGCCAAATACCACAACGCACCTTCAGTTCTTTTCTTAATATGTCAGAGCTGCTTGATTAATGGCAAAATGTTTATATGTTTTTTCTAAATGGTCATTTTATGGGTTTCACTTATAAACAGCATTTAATAGCACGAATCAATTATCTAAAAGGCTTATACAATCGATCATCTACAGAATATCTTCTAATATGTGTAATACAATTTTTTAAATATAATATTTATGCTTATAACAAAACTAAATATATTATTGAAAATGTACCATACCCAAATTCAATCTTATGATTACTTATATGCCCACATACCTACATTTTCCACAAGCAAATATTATCAGCAGGTCAGGAAGTCTACTAACCCTATACATATTTCCTTACATTGTGCTCAATTGACTGCAGTTCCTTTTATTGATATTACTATATACTGGATCCCTATTAGCTTACGCAAAGTGGCTGCTAGTCTTCCTGAGATCTACAAATCAAGCCAATACGAATAAAACAGAAAACCTAAATTATATATTAAAATTCATTCATTCATTCATCTTCTTACCTGCTTATTCCCAAATCCGGGGTCACGGGGTTCTGCTGCGCTTATGCCAGCACACATAGAGTGAGAGGCGGGGGTACACCCTGGATGGGTCGCCAGTCCATCTCAGGGCAACACAAAGACAAACAACCATTCGCACACACATTCACTCCTATGGACAATTTACAATCACCAATCCACCTAATCTGCATGTTTTTGGTCTGTGGGAGGAAACCAGAGTACCCGGAGGAAACCCATGCAAGCACGGGGAGAACATGCAAACTCTGCACAGAAAGATCCCTGGCCCGGGATTCGAATTGATTCTTGTTTTGAGGCGACCGTGCTATCCACTACACCACCGTGCCGCCTATATTTTAAAATGAATATCATAATATATGTATTTCTTATGTGATATTTATTACTTTACATGTCAGTTGTATGTTTGCATTTCTGTTTTAGAAATCCATTGATACTGTTTCAGGTGCTGTATAATATTCAGGTGATGGAATAGCCCAGTGTTAATACATAGAATGATTCTTAACAGAATAATTATCAGCTCTCACCTCTTTTACTTTAAGAGCTTTTTTAAACTCCTCCAGGTCAATCTCCTTGTCTTCTCCTGCGATAGTCTCAAACTGCTTGGTGACCCATTCAAGCCAACGTGTATCCTCGTCCACACTC
The DNA here is from genome assembly GCA_026260255.1 of Pseudolaguvia tuberculata. Taxonomy (NCBI): domain Eukaryota; kingdom Metazoa; phylum Chordata; class Actinopteri; order Siluriformes; family Sisoridae; genus Pseudolaguvia; species Pseudolaguvia tuberculata. The sequence goes on along the minus strand of JAOTRA010000008.1, from coordinate 9,842,208 downwards.
ATTTCTGTGAAGCAAAAAGAAAATTTGATTTACAGCAAAAATATTCAAAGACAGTTATTGGGATTATTTTATATGGTTATGCATTCAAAAACTATAACAAAGAAAGAAAGAATGAAAGACAGAAAGACAGAAAGAAAGAAGGAAAGAAGGAAAGAAAGAAAGACATTTGTATTTCCCTTGGTGTTAATGTAAAAAGGATTCACATTGGTATGGAGAACTTTTAAGCAAACAATGTACCATTTATTGTATTACAATATGAAATTAAAACATTTGTTGATTGTTTTTGTTAAAAACTTACCCAAGGGTTTTCCAGTATGCTTTACTCTTTTTTTCCAGGACAAGACCAACAGGTTATATTTATATTTTGTAAAATAACCGTGGATTTTTTTTTGTGTTCTTTCCTTTTGAGAGAATTTAGAGAAAGAAAGGAGGAGCTGGAGAGCTGTTCAGGGTCCAGAGCAGCTGTGTCTGACATTCTGCCTCTGCGATGTGCATCACTAAAACAGACCTCCTTTCTTTAACACTGTGCACATCGCTGCTAATTATAGGATCAATAATCAAGAAGCATGTGAATGTACATACCATGTTACATACCACCAAATCAAGCCAAAATACATGGTATCAGAATGCTGTCAATTAAATTTGGGTAAGATATAAAAACAACACATTTATTGTACAAACATTCATAACATTTTAAGAATCATACTTCATCCTATTTTAACCTATTTAGTTTCATTACTATTTAAACTGTATTAAGCTGTAAAAGATGTTTAAAGCAGTGCGGCACGGTGGCGTAGTGGATAGCACAGCAAGAAGGTCCCGGGTTCGAATCCCAGGCCGGGATCTTTCTGTGTGGAGTTTGCATGTTCTCCCTGCGCTTGCGTGGTTTCCTCTGGGTTCTCCGGTTTCCTCCCACAGTCCTAAAACATGCAGATTAGGTGGATTGGTGATTGTAAATTGTCCTTAGGAGTGAATGTGTGTGCGAATGGTTGTTTGTTTGTGTGGCCCTGAGATGGACTGGCAACCCGTCCAGGGTGTACCCCCGCCTCTCGCCCTATGTGTGCAGATCAAAGTTCAGCCCGCAAAAACAGGACACACAGATGAGAAAAGTATACAAGAATTTAGACAACACACCCCGATTAGCAATATGACAAAATGCAGAATTAAGACTACACATTGATATGTTTTTAGGTATACAGTTACAGATTAAGTTGTTTTTCTATAATAACCTCCACTCCTCTGGACAGGTATTTCATGAGATTGTGTTGTGTGACTGTTCTGACCGATTTGTGTTGATTCAGCTACAGTAGTATTAATGAGATCAGTCATCGGTTGTAATGTTGGGTTAGGAAGTTTCGGATTCAGTCTGTGGTTATCTTAAAGGTGTTCCGTTAGAGTCAGGATTTTGTGCATGACTCCCAATAACACAACATACAGCAAATGTCTAGACAAATGTGTTCTTGACCATATAAGCAGATATAGAGTGGTGTGAAAAAGTGTTGGCCCCTTCCTGATTTCCAATCTTTTTGAATGTTTGTAATATTAGTTATTTTTAAATGAAGGTTTTCATTATTAAGGGAAAACAAACCTAAAAAAAGCCCCCTTAACCTAATAACTGGTTGAGCCACACTTAGTAGCAGCTACTGCAATCATGCGTTTACAATAACTTGCAATGAGTCTGTTCCAGCGCTGTGGAGGAATTTTGGTCCACGCATCTTTGCAGAATTGTTGTAATTCAGCCACATTGGAGGATTTTCGAGCATGAACCGCCTTTTTAAGGTCATGCCATAGCATCTCAATAGAATTCAGGGCAGGACTTTGACTAGGCCACTCCAAATTCTTCATTTTGTTTTTCTTCAGCCGTTCAGAGATGGACTTGCTGGTATGTTTTGGATCATTGTCCAGCTGCAGAACCCAAGTTCACTTCAGCTTGAGGTCACGAACAGATGGCTGGACATTCTCCTTCAGGATTTTTTGGTAG
>JAOTRA010000008.1:9761488-9777536 GCA_026260255.1 Pseudolaguvia tuberculata | reverse complement strand
GAATGAAAGTCAGCAGGAGTAAGACAGAGTACATGTGTGTGAATGAGAGGGAAGGCAATGGAGTGGTGAGGTTGCAGAGAGAAGAGCTAGTGAAATTGTAGGAGTTTAAGTACGTGGGGTCAACAGTGCAATGTAATGGAGAGTGTGTTAGAGAAGTGAAGAAAAGAGTGCAGGCAGGGTGGAACCAGTGGAGAAGAGTGGCAGGAGTGATTTGTGATCGGCGAGTTTCTGCAAGAGTGAAAGGGAAACTTTATAGGACTGCAATGTTGTACGGTTTAGAGACAGTGGCATTGTTTGGAGACAGAGCTGGAGGTGGCAGAGTTGAAGATGTTGAGATTTTCATTGGGAGTGATGAGGGTGGACAGGATTAGAAATGAGATTATTAGAGGAACGGCACATGTAGGATGTTTTGAGACAAAGTGAAGGAGTCTAGATTGAGATGGTTTGGACATGTGCAGAGGAGGGACATGCAGTATATTGGTAAAAGAATGCTGAGGATGGAGGTGCCGGGCAGGAGGAAAAGAGGAAGACCAACGAGGAGGTTTATGAATGTCATGAAGGAGGACATGCAGGTAGTTGAGGTGAAAGAGACAGCTGTAGAGGACAGCAAAGTGTGGAGAAGAGCAATCCACTGTGGCGACTCCTAACAGGATCAGCCGAATGGAAAAGAAGAAGAAAAAAATAAAGATATAGACATACTAAATAAAATCAAGATACTGACTTCTAGCTTTAAACTAAAGAAATGGATCAATTTTCATACTACATTCAGTTTTATATTAATGACTTTCTCAGCTGTATGTTCTCCCTTCTCAGTCTGACTTTTGACCTGTCCTTTCCACCACTGTTTGGAATTGCAGATTTCAAAGTGAACGGAGAGCCATCCAAAGCAGCCCTGGCTAACGAAGACTGTCCACATATCGACCAAGCTGTATCACCTGAGGAAGTTTTCAGCCCTGTAGACCGTGAGAGACCCTCTTTCCTGCTCACCACTGCAGTTCGGGGCAATCACATAGGGTCAAAAGTCAGGAAGGGTACGTAACCCAGACGGTCCCTGTTATCTGTGCCTAGATCAGTAAAAGCACATAAGGTGCATCCTGTGAAACAGAACGGCGTTCAATATGGCTTTGTCACTGCAGATAGATTTACCAGCTAGTAGACTCACTATGCAGTCAGTGCCTCGGCCCTTCAGACCAGGCCTCAAAGTGGGCAGTACGAGTTATAGTAGCAACAGAAAGAATACATTCTATTAGCACATTTTCCTTGCATTTCTCTTCTCTTGCTAAACAATTTACAGACCAACCAGGTTGATATTTTAAATATCTTACACTTCACCAATGCAGACTACACAAATGTCAATATTCACTTAAAAATGACTTGGTTATATGATTTTTATGCTTGTTTTAATTATATAAGAAAAAAATCAAATGTGACCCTGTTTTTGCCTGGTAATTATTCATGCATGAAGATTTACTATGGCAGGCAAGATTGGTCATGGTGAACCTCACAAAGAGGTCCAGCATGGGGTATGAGGCATGTGGTCACATGACAAGAACACAGCCAGTGAGAGGCTCTAAGGCTACATTCACATTATAGTCACATTACAGGCTTGTCGCTCAGTTCTGATGTTTTGCTGAAAGACTAATCCTTCTGCTTCAGTAGTTTAGTTTGTTGTTATTTTTATTTAGATTTTATGGTCATTAGAACCTGCAACACAAACAGGAAAACATCAATGACGGAATGAGGGTTTTTATCTAACTACAATGGATTTCTTTTTTTGCAAAACATTGGATTTGTGTCACTTGAACCCCGTAATGTGCTGATGATATTAGCTCTTAGCCTCAAAGATAACACCAACTAACTTCAGTTACAATAAGACCAACAATATTCAAAGGTAAGGTGGCATAATGTTTCAACTGAGTATGTTATTTCATTGTGGAGATCCACATAACTCCAAAGACAGGACAACAAGCTGACTCAGACGGCTTCCTGTTGCTCGAGCAGGATGGCCGCAATTAAATCGCACCTCGTTTGATGCCAAGGTGAGATTGTTTTCTCTGTGAAACACAGTCAGCTCTGATGTTCGGATCGAAGCGGAGCAGACAGACGCTTGAACCTTCCAGAGTCATCCATACAACAGCACAGTTTATTTGAATACAATGAAAATGACACACACACACATACACACACACACATACACACACACACACAGACACACACACACACACACGTACAATAGCTGTATATAAACGATACACTATTTTCCGTCTCATTAGATTACAAGTTTTACATTTCATTAAGCTGATGTGTCTGGCTGTGTTCTTTGATGTCTCTTTAAAGCTGTGTTGCTCTGATTAGCACTGTGATACTACTCCATGCATGCAGTAGAAATGCATAAAACATAACACGCATGGTTGACTTGGTGAATGGTCACTGTCAACTGGCTCAACATCAGCATAACAACATGACGGGTCTAACTGGCTAATGCAGCGCAATTGTTTAAATATGTTCTTAACCCACACACACACACACACACACACACACATGTCTGCAGTTGAATCCTGCACTTTGGTGTACTGAAAGCCCTTTCTCTCTTCAAATTAAGGTTATGAAAAGCCATGGAGCCATAGCAGCATGTCTGGAGGTGTGGCCTCAGTGTCGGCCCTCCCCTGCAGCCCGCCCTGTCTCATGCAGCAGGCCCACTCCCCCATCCCATCCATCCTGTAGCATGGACAAGCAAACTAACCAATCAGAGGCTCCGCTCTGCCGCGTTGTGCTGAGATGCCCGCCTACACTGTGTACCATCCATCTGTCATCAATTCTTCAATATCACTTTCCCAGTATTTACACCATCATCATCATCATCATCATCATCATCATCATCATCATTATCACCTTTGTCATCACTCTTCTGGTTCTTTTATAGCAAACATCTCCTAGTACAGTGTTATTCAATAACGTATTGTGTTTTCTTTACTTTTCTTCTATTCACCGTGTCTCCTGTTATTTCTTCAGGCCTTAAACTATCATGCTTTCCCTTTCTCTATCTCAGCATTTACCCGTTTACCCAAAACCCCATTCTCCTTTTCACTGTTCATAAATCTGTGGTTTTTCATTAGTTGTTATCAGACACCATTTTGAAAAAAAAAATGGGAAAAAAGTAAAGAAATGGCTTTTTCTTATAGTAGTTCAAAGAACTTAAAGAAATGAATCAAAACAGTTAGTAACATAACCGATCATGACTTTACTGCTGTACACATCACCAACATTAAATCGATGACTGAAGAAGACTCATTTGCATTTGCATGCCCTGCATGGGACACTAAGAAAACCAATGTAAGTCTAATACAATCATGTAAGGATTATATTTTGGTTGACATTTAACATCCAGAGCTTTTTTTTTTTTTTAACAAAAACCTTTGTGCGCTCATTTAAAGATGATATAAATGACATGTAGCAACCACAACATTTCCTTTGCTGACATTCTCCTGCCTTTCCCCAAACCGTGAGCTTGTGTGTGTTTGAACACACGGCCGATTTCTATGGTAGCAGTGGTCGCTTTGACCATCCAGTTTTTCTCTTGAAAAAAAAAAAAAAGTCTGAAATGCAAATAGAAAAATAATGCACTTTAGCTTTCATAAGCGTCATTTTGTCTTTAAAAAAAAAAAACAGACTTCACTTTGGTCCAGCTGAAAAAAAATTAGAATTCATTGTTGAGTTCAGTGTATTTCAGAAGAAAAAAAAGTTTTGTGGTAATTGGAGTAATTTGTTGTTCTTCGTAGCAAAACGAATATAAAAGTTTATTGTTATGTACTGTACATATATGTGCACCAAAAAATTTACAAAATCTATATGTACTTTGGGAGTTTTTTTGGGGAAAGGTAAATGCATGCACTTTTATGCAAAATAACAAGTAACTTATGCGAATGATACTGTAAATTAAAAAAAAACCCAACCATTGCATGAAATAAATTTTGTACTGAATTCATGTTTGGACTCTGTTTTTATTTTTCTGAACACATACACATCACTCTCGTTGCCTGGCAACAAGCTCTGCACCTCCATTCCAATGGCTTCTTTTTGACCTTTCACCTCTTTCCTTTAATTGAATTGTTCCATGTTGGTGATGGATATTCTGTAGAGCTATAGTTGTAGTGGCGGTGCGAGAGATGTGTCATTGCACCCTATACAAGGTCAGCAAGGTCATAGCGGATATGACCTTATTCGGGAGAGTGGAGGAAAGCAGGAGCGATGATGATTTTGCCCTGCTTCACCCACTAGCATGACTCACAGCATTTCCTGAGCATGTAAGAAACAATCGCTGCTGGAATGTCCAGTATGAACGTTCAGCATGTCAGGAAGGAATGGACATCCTTACCGTAAGATACTGTATATGTACATACATGTTTAAAGCCGCTTTTTTTTTTGAGCATGATTAACATGCATGGTGACAATCTCATGGTATTTCCCATGAGTCTTTGGATATTTTCCTACTGCGTCGGCTTGCATGCTACACTCCTCCTTCCCCTCCATCTGTCTACTTTTTTCAGTTGTTTGTTGTATTAACGTGATTTTTCCTTGTTGTTTGTCGTTGTTGTTTTCTCTTCTTTATGTGTTTTTAGAAGCCAAGCGAGGGAGCCGAAGCAGACAACCAACAGAGTCAGTGTGTGTTATGAACCATGGTGTTCCAACCACTATGTGTGTCAACCATAAAGCCACCTCTCCCACTTGATCGAGCTGTAGCCTGTGTGTCTGTACGCATGTGTGGATGTTGTTGGATGAGTGTGTGGGTATTCACTAGATTAGCATTACATCCGTTTGACAGTTTAACTCGGTATAGATGTAGCATTGTAGCAGAGAAGCTGTTGTTCGGCAGGGTGTACTTCTGTCCCTTGACTGTTTATCGTGCCATTGTATTGTGAGGTGCCTGTATTGTTTTACGTTACTCGTTTGTGTGCGTGTGTGTGCGCGCGCGTGCGTGTGTGTCAGTGTTGTGTATATAGTGCTTTTGTGTGCTGATGCATCAAATACATAACTTTTTGTTTTCAGCAATTGTTTATTTGCTGTGTTTTAATGTTGTGAATTGTTGCTCTGGTACTTCTTAAGTGATTAGACTTATTAGACAGAGTAGTCACTTTGCAGTCTTATTTAAGGAGACAAAAAAAGAAAGAAGCTGAAAAACTCTTGTTTTTGTACAAACATAGAAGATAGTAATTAGATCATAAACGCATTTGCACTAATTGCACTTCTTCACCGGTTTCTTTATCTATAATAGATAACTGTTGGAACGCTAGGTAGGCTTGTCATGCTCTCATTTTTGTGAATAACCAGATTTGGCAAAATCAAAAGGACCAAACTTCATTCTAAATGAAGCCAATGTCTCTTATGATGTCATCCAATCTGTTTTTTCCTGATTCTGGAGTCGTAGTCAGTGCGATTCCTTGCAGCTATACAGTGTGAGGATTATTCAATCTCAAATCATTTCTTCGAGATGTTTTTAGCTGACAATCCAGCACAACAAACAATACAGTGTTTCTGTTACAATGGTTCACCTGTAGCGCTGCAGGAGCATACAGGGTGTTTTGGTTTGTTTTATAACAGAAAGATGCATGTTAGAAAGAAAACAATTCTGTGTTTTAGGTTTAGTCAAAGATTTATTTTTCATATTTGTGGAAATGTACAGTAAACCCAGTTCTTTGGGACCAAGTGAAAAACACTGCCAATACACAACTTTGGCGATGTCAACATGCTGGACTATTTGTACATCCGATACCACACGTACATGTCTATGATAAAAGATGTTTCAGAAGTACGAGGGTTTGATCGACATACTTCATAGTGTGATTAGTGATTCAAAACACAAGATGTTTTCATTGATGGTTTGTTTCATTGATGATTTGTTAAAGCAAATTTGTGTTTTTTCCTGAGGAAAAAAAAATTCAATACAATGAAATAAAAAAAAAAAGAAGAAAATCCTAAAAAGGTAATAAAAATGTTAATCGAGTGTTGTGTGTGTTGTGAATCTATTGAAAGGAAAATGTGCCTAAAGCATATTGTACAAAATATTGCATATATACAATATAAGTATATTCAAGTATTACACAAAAAACTAGACATTAGTTTTTAATGATGATCTCAATTTTGAATGAAGTGTACACGAACCATTGTACAAGAAAGCTAAATGTTTGTGGACATCTTTCCCTTTTACGAGATGATGAATTGCAACTGTGGGGGTCAGTGTTGATCCCAAAAGTGCTCACTTGGACATTCAAGTTCTTCCACTTGAACCACAGCATTTTATTCATTTTCTTACCCGCTAATTCCCCAATTCTGGATCACAGGGGTCTACTGGTGCCTATCCTATCTTACATACTGACAAAGGCAGGGGTACACCTTGGACAGGTCACAGGTCCAACGCAGGGCCACACTTAGATGAACAACCAAATACAAACTATCACTTCTATGGGCAATTTAGAATCGCCATTCAACTTAATGTATATGCTTTTGGACTTTGGCAGCAAACCAGAGAAAACAAACACAAACAACTATGCAATGTAAAACCATTTAATACAGTTGCTTTCTACTAACTTAGTAGTAACTGTATGGCACAAGAGGGTGTGGTGATCAGGTGGTTCATAAACTTTTGGCATTATCTATCTGTAAATAAACAAGCAAAAATGATTAGCAAGGCCATATTATAGCCTTTTTTGCTAAGTCAATTGATGAAGCACAACTTTCACTAAAAAGCACCATTAAGCAGATTAAAAGATTCTTATATATATAGTATTCAGCAAATGGAGAGGCCTGATAAACCTGATACACATGATTATCAGAGTTAGAAAATACAATAAAATACAAATAAATCAGCAGATCTGAAAAGATGACAACTTTTCTGTTTCCTGGAAGTAGAATGCGAGATAATGGTGGACAGGAGAATACTGCATGTGAATCTGAGAAAGTAATGGAGATGAAAAGAAAGCAGCTCAGACATTGGAGCATCGCCACTCCAGTGGAGTCAGAAAAGTGTGTGTGTGAGAGAGAGAAAGACAGAGAGAGCTACAAATACATTAAGGAATAAAAGCTACTCTATACCACTTTACACAAGCTGATAACCGATCAGCTTCCTGACCTGTTTAAAGATTTTTCTAAAATCAGATAATAGATTTTGTGTAACTGACTACAGGTTCAATGATGGAATCTTGCATAAAAACCTCTTTGCACAATCAGAGTAACTTTTTCAAGGCTGGTTATCTTCCAGTATCTTCACTGATCCTTGAACAAAGTGCCAAAGAGTGACCTGCTCCACAACCAATAAGGAGACCGTTTACATTTTGAAGATCTGGGATTGGCTGTGGTTCAATGACATCAGAAAGAGAACAGTCTCCACACATACCATGCTCGTTCCAGCCCCAGGAATAAACCTTGCTTCCTAAAGAGACAAATCACAAAGAGTTTAAAATACAAAAACACAAGTCACAATTAGCATTTTTAAGTACAACCATTTTTAACAGGTTTCAATATATTCTTTTCCTTTTCCGTTAGGGGTCGCCACAGCGGATCACTCTTCTCCACACTACCCGGTCCTCTACATCTGCCTCCATCACACAAACTACCTGCATATCTTCCCTCACCACATCCATAAACCTCCTCCTTGGCTTTCTCTTTTCCTCCTGTCCGGCACCTCCATCCTCAGCATTCTTCTACCAATATACTGCATGTCCCGCCTCTGCACATGTCCAAACCATTTCAACCTAGCCTCCCTCACCTTGTCTCCAAAACATCCGTCCCTCTAATAAACTCATTTTTAATCCTGTCCATCCTCGTCACTCAACAATTAAAATCTATACATCTTCAACTCTGCCACCTCCACATCCTCCTCCCGTCTTTAGGTTAACTATAAAGTTTAACGGTATATAGGTTTCAATATAAATACCCATAAACTTAGAATTTCTTATAGCCATTAACCACTTAAACAACACTTTAAGACATCCATAATTCTCCAACTGTGCAAACAGCCAGCAGCTGTATAATTAGGTGAGAAACAATTAGGAGGACTAAAATGCTACACAACCTACGGTAAGCAGGTTACCTAGCATAAGTGAGTTTTCTCATCGTCATGGCAAACCAAATAAAAAATTTGAGAAAGCAATACATGGTAATAGAGAACGCAATAATTACTAGCTAGCTACAACTAAATAACATTCCCATAAATAATAGAATAAAGAGTTTATACTTATATAACATTTATTGGGAGTACATCAATTTCATAAAGACTAAATTAATTAATTAATTAATTAATTAATTAATTAATTAACTCACTCACTCACTCACTCACTCACTCACTCACTCACTCACTCACTCACTCACTCACCTGTGCATTTGGACGAGATTATCATACAAGTACATACATACATACCAAAAAAAATTTCATTCGGCTGCTTCCGTTAAGGGTTGCCACAGCGGATCACCATGATCCGCACAATCGACTTGGCAGAGTTTTACTCTGGATGCCCTTCCTAACGCAACCCTCCCATTTATCCGAGCTTGGGACCGGCACTAAGGCTGCACTGACTTGTGCAACTCTAATGGCTGGGATTCCGCCTAACGTACATGTTTTTGGACAGTGGGAGGAAACCCGCAGTAAGATCCTCGACCTGGGAATCGAAGACGGGACCTTCTTGTTGTGAGGCAATCGTGCTATCCACATACATACCGATCATCCAATATATTATTTTGATATAATAACAGTAAACTATCTCAATGCTCAAATAAACTATGCTCAAATAAACCCTTATTCCAGATAGACTTTTCAGCTAAGTGAGTCCCAGTGTACATGTATGACCATGGTATGACCATAGACATATTAACATAGGCTGCACGGTCTACTGAAATACTAGAACTAGACTGATACTCTAGTATGATTTTTTTGCATTGCTTATTTGTTTAATGCTGAGAAAGATTAACAGTATATAATTAGGCATAAATTAGGTGTAATAGGCAAATACTGTTAATTAATCTCAATTTCTGCAGTGGAATCATAAAGCTCCAAAAAATATATACTTTTATGATATTTACGTTCTATTTATTGCATAAACATCTTATTACATTAACCAGGGCATCCAGACTCCTGGAAGAGTTCTTAAAGTCTAGCTTTTAGTTTAGCTCAAAAACACCTCAACACACCTGACCTTATGTTTCAAGTCTACCAAGAAAGACCTAGATTAGCTCATTCATGTGTGTGATTAGGGTTGGAGTGAAACTCTGCAGGACACCGATCCTCCAGGACAGAGTTTGGTGACATCTGACAAACCTTTGCTGCTAATCAGTTTCCACAGCTGTTCATGCATATTTATATAACGGCTCTTCTCTTCCCTTCTAAACTCATACAAACGGGTTAACATGAGAAGAAGGAGGTAATTCATGAGTCCATTAGGCAATTGAGGTAAATACATAAAAGGTGCTTAGCAATCAAACAAACAACAAGCAAACCTTTTACCTAATCACACAATCAAGTTGTACTGTGCTACAAATGGAAATCACCCGAGATCTATTGGACATCTCAGTAAGCACATGGTGATAGTCACGGCTTGGTTTAAAGCTGCAACTGCTATCTGACACTCGAGAAAATGGTTATAACGATTCTCTTGTATTCAAAGGCACATTAACACGCTGACATGTGCTGGACTGAGGGACTCTGAGTTCATCCAGCTGGTGGGAGTGGCCAAATTTGTGCCACCATGGAAACACATGCAGAGGCAATACGTGCCATGGTAACGCTCTTACATAAGTGACGGATTGCCATGGCAACCAGAAGTGAGCTTGCTTTATTTAAGCAAAGACTAGTTTTCTCCGATTCCCTGTGTTCACTTATCACATTTTTAAAAAATATTCCAAAACATGAAACCACTCACACACACACACACACACACACACACACACACACACACACACACACACGGGAAACATATTTACCAAATATAAGGATGTGTGCACAATCCAACCTATAAGATCAAACAAACCAGCATGTAGTATGATAAATTAAGGGGGCTGCTGTTCCCATGGCAACAAAACATATAGACTATAACAATATAAAACTTGGAATCATTTGCAATAATAAATTGTTTTCTACGATTCACAATACAAATCTGATCATTTTTTAGTAAAAAAAAAAATAAATATCATTAAAACAACACAGCAAACGCTTTATATAACCAATGCAACATGTTGCTATCTTAAATGGACCTGTATAAAATCCTAACCCTTTAATAACCCTTTAATCCGAAAGAATAAACAATTACACTACAAAATGTTCATTAACAACTGCTGATTTCCCATCCTAACAGATGGCAATGGATGACACCTCCATAAAATAATAGAATAAACAAATGCCTTCGAAAACAAGAGCAAGTGGGTGATGTGACAAAATTATTACTTATTACTATATATAAAAAGACATTTATATAATAAACTCCATAAGTTAAACTTAGAGACACACACAACTTATAGGAGCATGTGCGAGACTAAACCTTGAATAGGATGTTAAAAACACAGATAGATGTGATGGTCAGGTGTTTTAATACTGATGTCCATGTAGTGTATAATGGTCTGTACATTAAAGCCTACATTCACTCACAATACTTTCTGAAGCCATTTTAAAAGCTCATATTAGTAGCTATTCGAATATAACTCTTAATTATCCTTTTAGTAATGGCAGGAAGTCCAGACATTGAACTCTCACGGAGTCTGAAAGCAGTTAGGGCATACAGCATACCATTATCCTGCATTCGACTAGAGGATGTAACCGAATTCCTAATCTCTGACTAGGAAAAACTATAAAAATGCCACTGAAATTGAAATTCCTTCTTGAGAATTCAAGATTCATTGCTAAACTCATTCCACAACAAATTAGTTAATACAGTATTGCCTCAATTGCTTGTATCAATTATGAATTAACCGTTCGAAATGTCTCAAAATCCTAATCTTAATTTACAGAAAAATGCTTCTTTTAATCTTTAGCACTGTTGTTACGGTAGTTATATTGGTAGAAGAATGCTGAGGATGGAGGTGCCAATGCTAGGAAAGAGGTTTATGGATGTGGTGAGGGAAGATATGCAGGTAGTTGGGGTGAAAGAGGCAGATGTACAGGACAGGGTAGTGTGGAGAAGAGCGATCCGCTGTGGCGACCCCTAACGGGAGCAGCCGAAATGAGAAGAGGGAGACTGTTGTTACTGTAGTGAGCCAACATCATTTCATTATACTTGCCTTGTCCAAAGACAACCGAATAATGTTAAGAATAGATTATTATAAGCGTCAAGTAACTGAAAAATCAACACATTCTAATTGACCAAAAGTTTGTGGACACCTTACCACCTTGTCTATGAACATTACTCTGTTCCAGCATAACAAAGCCTCTGAGCTCTATTCAGACATGCTATTTGGATTGGAAGAATATAATTCCTGACTCTAATTCAACCTGACTGAACACCTTTGGGATAAACTGGAACAATGATTCTATTCGAGAACTCCATGAGTGATAAGAGTCTAAACTCACTACTACTCTTGTGGCTATAATAGTTTTATTGGAGTAAGAGTTAGACTGGATATGGAACATGATGTTGGTTAGATTTATTTTGTCCTGATAGCATGAACACATGGCATCAATGAACGTACCTACCTACAATGGCAAGATTGTGCTCCGAACCACATGCAATCTGCATACAAAAGAAAAAAAACTATTAGAAAACTTGGTGTCAAGGTATTTTAGGAACATATATGCAATTGATTCAAGTATATACACGTCACTGCAACATTTCAAATCATGCAGTCTGACAGTAAAACCTGAGGTGACCCATCAACCTTAATTATTGATTTTTGTGCGTACGGACATTCCTGCTAATCACAGTTGAAATGAGTGCTGTATCTTTATTAGCTTTATTAAAATCATAGCCACCCTCATCACCCTACTGTTGTAAAGAGTTGTAAGGTGTTTTTTATTTTATCTTACTGTAGATCAAGGGTATTAACTATTCCGTCAAAAATGTGCAATTTTACTGATTTTTTGTAAACGTAAATATTCATTCATTTATTTATTCATTATTTCATTCCTTCATCTTTGTACCTGATTATTCCCTAATTCGGGGTCATGGCAGTCTGCTGGAGCCTATCCCAGAGCACATAGGGCGAGAGGAGGGGACAGGTCACCAGTCCATCTCAGGGTTACACATACACAAACCATCACTCACACACACATTCACCGCTATGGGCAATTTAGAATCACCAATTGATCTAATCTACATGTTTTTAGAATGTAAGAGAAATCAGAGTACCTGGAGGAAACCCACACAAGGGCGGGGAGAACATACAAACTACTACGCCACCATGTCGCCAGTAAATATTGCTATATATTGCTAAATAAATATTGTAAAGATAGATCTATGCTGACTATCAGTACAGAATCTTTTTTTTTTTGCTATATCATCATTTCTGGCCATCAGATGGTGGCCATTTTGAAATAAGAAGCGTTTCAAATAAATCCTGTGCAAAGTGTAAACGTTTGAACAGATTTCAGATTTAATATAAGACAGGAGAGGCTTTATTTAGTAACTGTTAAGGAAGATAGACAGGTTTAAGAACAATCTGCCCTTGAGCCAAACACACAGCTTTACACAGAACAATCAGTGTGTGTGTGTGTGTGTAAACAATCCATGAACACTAAGTAGATGATGTTACAACCGTCAGAACAAACTAAACACTGATTCTACCAACCTTGAGAATATTTTGTCTGCACATTATTATTTTTTTATTTTTTAGATTTCAGCACATTCCACATTTATTATGCTTTGCACTTGGAACTAATATGCCTTTATAGGGTTAGTGTTAAGCATTTAGTAGCTCTCAGCAAATATTAACAGCTAATAGATGCTTTCTAGCAGTATTTTTCTAATAAAAAAAAAAAAACAAAAACAAAAAGAAATACCCCCTTGCCCAGGAAATAATTACTTTGTGATTCTAGGTCTTCTCTCAGCAGGTCAGAACCGAGGACATCAGTCACCTGTTTATTTATAGTAAGTGTTTTGTAGGAGATGTATTTGGGTTAGGGTTAGTACATTCAGGTTATTGTCTATTAAGTGGAGTGGAAGGGGACATTATAAAATCTATTTAGCAAAGAAACAAAACTTTTTTTTTGTTTAAAAAAGAATTTGTGTATTAATAAAAAACAGCAGCACACCACTTTTTCATTTACAAACCAAAAAAATTGGGACACTGTTCAAATTGTGAATAAAAACAGAATGCAGTGATGTGGAAGTTTCAATAAGTCGATAATTTATTCAGAATAAAACAGAGATGACATATCAAATTGTATCATTTTAAGGGAAAAATAAGTTGATTTTAAATTTCATGGCATCAACACATATCAAAAAAGTTGGGACAAGGCCATGTTTACCCCTGTGTGTGTTTACCCCTCTTCTTTTTATATAAGTCTGCAAAGGTCTGGGGACTGAGGAGACAAGTTGCTCAAGTTTAGAAATCGCATCTTCCTCTATGGGAGAAAGATCTGAACTGTAGGTTGGCCATTTCAGTACCCGGATCCTTCTCCTACGCAGCCATGATGTTGTAATTGATGCAGTATGTGGTCTGGCATTGTCATGTAGGAAAATGCAAGGTCTTCCCTGAAAGAGACGACATCTGGATGGGAGCATATGTTGTTTTAGAACTTGGATATACCTTTCAGCATTGATGGTGCCTTTCCAGATGTGTAAGCTGCCCATACCACACGCACTCATGCATCCCCATGCCATCAGAGATGCCGGCTTCTGAACTAAGCACTAATAACAACTTGGGTTGCCCTTGTCCTCTTTAGTCCGGATGACATGGTGTCCCAGTTCCCCAAAATGAACTTCAAATTTTGATTCATCTGACCACAGAACAGTTTTGCACTTTGCCACAGTCCATTTTAAATGAGCCTTGGCCCAGAGGAAACGTCTGCGCTTCTGGATAATGTTTAGATAATACTTATTTTTTGACCTATAGAGTTTCAGCCGGCAACAGCAAATGGCACGGTGGATTGTCTTCACCAACAGTGTTTTTTGGAAGTATTCCTGAGCCGATGTTGTGATTTCCATTACAGTAGCATTCCTGTATGTGATGCAGTGCAGTCTTCCAGCCTTGACCCTTACGCATAGAGATTGTTCCAGATTCTCTGAATATTATGCACTGTGGATGATGATAACTTCAAACTCTTTGCAATTTTTCTCTGAGAAACTCCTTTCTGATATTCTGGCTGAGTGACTCTTTATACAGAATCATGTTACCAACTGGGGGCGGCGCGGTGGCGTAGTGGATAGCACACTCGCCTCACAACAAGAAGATCCCAGGTTCGAATCCCGGGCCGGGATCTTTCTGTGCGGAGTTTCCATGTTCTCCCCGCGCTTGCGTGGGTTTCCTCCCACAGTCCAAAAACATGCAGATTAGGTGGATTGGTGATTGTAAATTGTCCATAGGAGTGAATGTATGTGTGAATGGTTGTTTGTCTATGTGTGACCCTGAGATGGACTGGCGACCCCGCCTCTCACCCTATGTGTGCTGGGATAGGTGCAGCAGACCCCCGTGACCCCGGATTCGGGAATAAGCAGGTAAGAAAATGAATGAATGAATGTTGCCAACTGACCTAATAAGTTGCAAAATGGTCCTCCAGCTGATTCTTATATGTACATTTAACTTTTCCGGCCTCTTATAGCTACCTGTCCCCACTTTTTTGAAATAAGTAGCTTTCATGAAATCCAAAATGAGCCAATATTTGGCATGTCATTTCAAAGTCTATTCTGAATAAAATATTGACATTTGAAACTTCCAATTCAATGCATTCTGTTTTTATTCACAATTTGTACAATTTGTCCCAACTTTTTAGGAATCGTATTTGTAGTTTTGGCACAGTAGTTTAATTATTTTTTTATTATTAGATGTTTTTAGAATTCTAAAACTCTTTATTTAATTAACAGCTACTTGATTAAAATTATTAAAATGTCTAAAAAGGTTTTTGTCATTTTAATGGATTTTTCCCAGCTTAATGATGGTCACGTCACATGTTATTAGATAGAGTTTCAGACACACTGGGTTTACAGACCATAATACTAACACTTGGACACTTTTTCATATAGTCATTCATCTTCTTATCCGCTTATTCCCTAATTCGGGGTCACTATCGGGCGCCTATCCCAGCACACATATGGCGAGAGGTGGTGGTACACCCTGGACGGAACACCAGTCCATCACAGGGCTCTTGTGTTTTCAACATACAAAATATGCAGGTCATTTACTTGTTCCTCAGCTAATAAAAACTAGCTAAAAGCATGGTATGTCTATAAATCCAAAGATTTAAGATGAAGATCTAATCCAGCATCCAGATGTAGTGAAACATCCTTACTCTGAATGCCGTGGATGGATTTTACATGAACCCTCGCTAAAGACAAAATACATCAGGGATGGAAATCTCACATTTCAGCCTCCTTTCACACACGTCTTTGCAGTTAGTTGTGTACTCCACTCTTCCCTTTATTCACACTTTCATTATCAATAGCACATTTTGCAGCACATTCTACTCTTCCATAACCCCTTTTCTTAACAGCAGAAAGAAGTAGAACAAGAAGACAACATTTTTACAAATGATAAAAACAGACAGTTTCAGCCCCAAAAAGCAGCTGACAAATGCAAGTCAGTCAGAAGAAATTTCTGAGAATAAAGAAAAAGAAAACTAAACAACAGGACAAGAGCCAGTTTACAAAATCTCACCAGGGGATCAAGGCAGCATGGCATGAGTCATGTCAGTCTGTAATTAACTAACTTCATTCATTCATTCATTCATTCATCTTCTTACCCGCTTATTCCCAAATTAAGTGTCAAAGGGGTCTGCTGGAGCCAATCCCAGCGCACATACGGCAAGAGGCAACGGTATACCCTGGACAGGTCACCAGTCAATCTCAGGGCCACACACACACACACACACACACACACACACACACACACACACACACACACACACACACACACACAC
>JAOTRA010000008.1:9723868-9745005 GCA_026260255.1 Pseudolaguvia tuberculata | reverse complement strand
GTGTGTGTGTGTGTGTGTGTGTGTGTGTGTGTGTGTGTGTGTGTGTGTGTGTGTGTGTGTGTGTGTGTATGAGTATGAGTATGAGTGGTTGTTCATCTATGCGTGGCCCTGCAATGGACTGGCGACCTGTGCAGCGTGTACCCCTGCCTCTCGCCCTATGTGAGCTGGGATAGGCACCAGCAAACCCTCGTGACCACGAATTAGGGAATAAGCAGGTAAAATGAATGAATGGATGAATGTTACCTAATAGTTTCATTGTGCAGTTTGTTCAGCCTACATGGTTTTTAATTCCGCCTTTACTGTCTTAAATAACGAACAAAATAATTGGATAAAATTTTAATCGAAAATTATAATTAATTAATTCATACGTTTACACAGACCGATTTTTTTTTTCCAGAATACTTTCATTTGCTAACTACAGAATAATTTTTAAAGGACTTTAATTTTGAAGTCTGTCACAAGCCTCCTGTGTCTTACTTCAACTGCCACAATGTCTGGGAGATGGAGGAGAAGTTGTGGAGTACGGTGGCGGAGGAGAGCCGCTGAGTCCCGCCGTGGTTGGCGGTAAATAACGCTGTAAATAACGCTGTAAATAGTGTGCTTTGGGTTGTGTTTTCTACGTTAATCCCGAGCAAACAGTTGTATTAACGGTGGAGTCACAGGCAAGTAGTTACCGTGTTACCGGCTTTCCTGCTCCCTTCCTTTATACTGCTAGTTAGCTAACTTTCCAGAGTGCTAGTAACACGTCTGTCTGCTAACTTAGTTAAAAGCTGTTAATTATAAAATTATTAAAGTTAACATTACGTGTTGTAATGATACCACAATTAATCTTTATTTTACAGCTAGTTTATATCGTTCGGTAACTGACTCCGGTCCTGGGCTTTGCTAGTTACGCAACTAACAGTTAGCTTAAAAATCTGGAATTGTGTGTGTGTGTGTGTGTGTGTGTGTGTGTGTGTGTGTGTGTGTGTGTGTGTGTGTGTGTGTGTGTGTTCTCTGATTAACTCATTGATTGATTGATTGATTTGATTAGAGACAAAAAGCAGTGTGAAATTCAGCTTCTGAAAAGAACGAACGATAGATTTTCATCAAATAGGGTTTATACAATAAGGTTGCCAGGTCCCTGTAAAATGTGCAATTTCTTATTGTTTAAACGGCACGCAAAAGAATATTGTCAAAAATAACAAATATTCGGGAAAAAATGAATTCGGAATTTAATGTCAAATTCATTCATTCATCTTCTCACCTGCCCACTCCTAAATTCGGGGCCATGGGGGTCCGCTGCGCCCATCCTTTTGTGCTCATATGCTTTTAAACAAGTTCTCGGTAGGATGGGACTAAATCTTAAAATAGCTGAAAAAAGTGGGTCTCTCTTTCACTTATTCTCACTCACTTGCTCACACTAGCTGAGTTGCCTTATATGACTGACAAAATTTCTTTCCTATTTATGTATGCAGTTATGGCGGCCCTGTCAGAGGAGGTGTTGCTGGTGGTAAAGAAGGTTCGGCAGAAAAAGCAGGATGGTACGCTATATCTAATGACCGAGCGCATAGCCTGGGGCCCAGAAGGAAAAGATCGCTTCACTGTGAGCCACCTGTATGCAGACATCCGCTGTGCGTGACGTATAAAGCTGATCACAGTTTCATCCAATGTCTTATGCTATGTTTTTAACAACCTATCATATGAAACACAAAAGGTCAGAAGATCAGCCCGGATGGCAAAGCAAAGATCCAGCTCCAGTTGGTATTACACACGGGAGAGAGCACAACCTTCCACTTTGCAAATGAGAGTGCTGCTCTAAAAGACCGGAATGCTGCCAAAGACCTTCTGCAGCAGCTTCTGCCGAAGTTTAAAAAGAAAGCCAACAAAGAACTCGAGGAGAAAAACAGGTGAATTTCTTCATACTGTTTATCTGATTCTGAGAAACTGACTACCTGATTCTGGGAGTCATTTTTTTTGCTGTGTAAATACATGTTTACATTTCAAGCAGAATTGGTGTGTTTGAGCATTTTGTTTGTAGTTGAGATTTACATATTACAAGTCTATCTTTTAGAAAGATGATTTCGTTTTATTTGTTCAATAAAGATGGGTTCAGGGTTGAACTGAATCTCGAAGATATATGGAAAGTCACATTATCATAATTATAAAGATTATTCACTTTCCCTAGATTTTGCCCAGCTTAAATATAGATTAGTGGATCAAGGATGAAGAAAATAAAAAAAGGTCTACACAAGAATATGGCCATTTTAACAGAATTGATGGTTTTGTGAAGTGATTGTTATATTGATATCACCCCGCTTTTTCTCCACAGGATGCTGCAAGAAGATCCAGTACTTTTTCAGCTTTATAAAGACCTGGTAGTAAGTCAAGTCATCAGTGCAGAAGAATTTTGGGCCAATCGGCTGAACTTGACCTCAGATAATCACTCCATATCTGATAACAACAAACAGGAAGTTGGAATATCAGCAGCTTTCCTGGTAAGCTTAATGACAGACACGCATGAAAGACTTTATTGTCTGCTTATGATAAAAGTTTGGTACAAAATGGGCCCTGAACTGTTAACAGGTTTAGTTGGAGATCTGTTTTTTGATGAGCTTTTGCTGTCTTTACAGGCAGACATTAGACCACAAACTGACGGCTGTAATGGTCTGAGATACAACCTGACCTCTGACATCATTGAATCTATCTTCAGAACATATCCTGCAGGTTCGATGTTATCATGCTACATGAATTTAATTCTTAACTTGGACATTATAATCCTAAATACTGCAGTAATTATCAAATTAGCTGAACCATATGGCTGTCAAAATGTAGCACCTGGTTCCTTATGAGCATTAAAAAACTAAAATAGTTTGATTTCTGACTTTAAAGCAGAGCAACAAAATTATACCTGATACCTAGTCCTAGTTTTATAAACCGATAAACACTTGAGATAAATTTAAATTACCCTTTATAAGGAAGTCTGCTGAATGTTGTTAATGTTTGCACTTAAAACATAAACAGAAAGTTAAATAAGAAAACAAAAAAAAAGCTGTTATCTATCAGAACTAAAGTTGCTTCAACATATATATTCAACATGGTGAATTGTTTATGTGCCCAAGCACACCTGGATCAGGATTTGGGGGTTTTGCTCAAGGAGCCAGGTCCTGCAGAGATGATGGCGTTTTTTTGTGTTAGGGGGACAATCGATGTTTACACATTCAGATCAATTGCTTAGACTTTGTCCCTTTTACACTTAATAATTGCAGCTGGTGTCTGATGGTAATTGTTTTGTTTTGTGCAGTCAAACAGAAATATGCTGAAAATGTGCCTCACAGCATGACTGAAAAAGAGTTCTGGACACGCTTCTTCCAGTCACACTACTTCCACAGAGATCGCATTAGTACTGGACAGCAGGACATCTTTTCTGAATGTGCCAAACAGGATGAGAAGGGTATAAAATGTTATTATTGGTAATATAAAACACCTAATATGCAATGTACTTGCAACCTGCTTATTTCTTTTGAACAGGTTTAAAATCCATGGTGGTTCAAGGGGTTAAGAATCCAATGGTGGATCTGCAGTCTCTCGAGGATAAAATCCTAGATGATGTAATGTTAGCAACATTTTAAACAATTATTATTTCCTCTTTTTTTCAGTTTGCTAATGATTTTATTTTTGTCCACAGGGCTATGGCTCCTTAACTGTCCCTTCCACATCCAACTCCAATAAAACAGTAAAGGAGAACAGCAACTCTGCCATCATTAAACGCTTCAATCACCACAGTGCCATGGTGCTGGCAGCTGGCTTACGCAAAGTGTAAGCAATTAGAGGAAACTCATTTGTTGGATTTATTATTAGTTATATATTCCTTATTTCCTATATTCTGTTCTTTCTCACTGTATACAGGGAAGCATTCACTGACCAGGCCAGTGAGACAAGTGGCACCGATGGGAATTCCAGAGACTCTGATTGCTTTCAGCCGCCCATTAAAAAGGTTTAGGAAAATCCTGCCTGATTATTTTGACAGTATTTTATCATTTTAATAGTAAATGTTTTATAACAGGCCAGCGCAGTGTCGCCTCGCAACAAGAAGGTCCCGGGCTCGATTACCGGGCCGGGGATCTGTCTGTCTGCGGAGTCTGCATGTTCTCCCTGTGCTGGTTTTTCTGGGTACAGACCAAAAGCATGTTTATTAGGTTGATGGGTGATTCTAATGTGTGTATGGCTCTACAATGGACTTGGAGATCTGTACAGGGTCCTGTGTGCCCTGGGATAGGCTCTAGCAAACTCGTGTGATCTAGGGAATAAGGGGGTTAGAAAATAAATGAATAAATATATGTATTCGAACAATGAGAGACAGGAGAACAACTAGAAAAATCCCTCCTCAGTTGTTTGCAAACCTGATGCCCAACTACAAGAAACATCTGACCTATGTGATGGGTTTTTTTGCCATTCAGTACCCAGTCTTGTTTTGCAAAAGGATTAAATAACTTCCATCTATTAAAATGAAAATCATTTGTTATTCTGTCTGGGTACAATTTTCTTTATTGACGTTAATGCGTTATTACTTTTTTTTTTTTTTTTTAAATGTCAAACATACAAAAAGTGTTAAATATTTTCCCTAAAAGCAATGGAATGTTATCTACACCACATTAAATACTAGTTATATTAATGGGATGTAATAAATATATTAAACATGTTGCATTTCCTTCCCAGGTGAAACTGCAAGAGGCTATTGAGTATGAGGACCTGGAGAATCAATCTGGGCCTAAAACGATTGCCTTGACTCTTAAGAAATCTGACCGGTACGCTTGTTTTGATCTTGGTGTATATTATATTAAATCAAATCGAATACATGGTTAAGTAGTAATGCAAGTATTTTATTTAATTTGGTGATTGTATCTCGTACAGAAAAATTTTGCTTATGCAGGACAGTTTTAGATTAAAAATTATTTATTTTGGACATTATTATTATTATAGCATATATTATTTTTGGACATTATTATTATTATAGCACTGTTTATTGTAACCGGAATTACTTTACTCGTGGCTAATATGTTGTAGAATATATATACTACCGGTTTTTTATTTGTTAAATTATTAAAAAGGTTTTTGTCTATCTTGTTTTGCTTTTTAGGTATTCCCATGGTCCAGTTCCTCTGCAGTCCCAGCATTACACCACAAGTCAGGACATCATCAACGCCCTTAGCTGCATTAGGGAGGAGATGACTTGCTACAAACCCTGTCTTACTCAGGTACTGATATGCGTACGTTTTGATGTTAATTTTCATATACTTACAATACACATTATAAAATCACTCCAAAGATCTATTAGACATTTTCTTACCTTATTAAGAATTTTACAGTAGTAATACTTTTAGTAATGTATAAATAATACCCATTTACACAGCCTAGATTATCACATAGCTTTGTCATGTTTACTGTTAATTTATAATACAAGACATTATCAACTGTATGATGTACATGTACTGTTTATATTGCTCAGTATAATGTATCGGTCTGGTTTTAGGTGATGTCCAGCAGTGTGGCTAATTCAGCTATTACAACACTTTCACCCGGAGGACTTTTAATGCAAGCTGGACTTCAACAGCCTATCAGTCGTAAGTTAGACACGCAGTCTGTTGAAACATGAAATATTTAAATGTCACACTCTGACATTCATGTTTATGATTTACTTAAAGTAAAAGGAAAAAATTGGATATTGGGCTCATGCTTGTCTGTTTAGGGATTAATTTATCTGTTAGCCATGTATTAGATATATTTTGTATTTCGTGTGTGTGTATATATATATATAGAGTTGGTACCCATTGATGTTCAGAATGAGCTCAAGCACTTGTACACAGCAGCAGGGGAGCTGCTTCGACACTTCTGGTCATGTTTTCCAGTCAACACACCCTTCCTGGAGGAGAAGGTATACATTTATCACAGTCTCCTTCACTTATTCGGGTCTAGTGTGGCAGCAGTGCTTTCACAGGCGATTAAATATTTAGCATTTACATTTGATTTGCCGCTGCAATATATCTTTCAACTGTGCTATATTGAGAGGTGTGCACTTAATTCAGTTAATTTCAGTTTGTTGAAAAATACTTATCACCACTAGAGGGCCTTTGTTATCCTTAATAAACAACATATCTGTGGTGCATCAATCCTCCTCTTCTTCTTTGTCCTTTGGCTGCTCCCGTTAGGGGTTGCCACAGCGGATCCTAAATGCTGTCAATATTGTAACTAAAGGTTGCATTGTGCATTTTCACATTTCACTTGTGTATTTTCTCTGCTTTTTGCGCCACCCTGCCCTTCACATTTATTTTTAATTTATATAACTTACACAAATTCTTTGTATTCTCAATTAGTTTAAGTAGTTCTGCATGTTCAGGGTGCACAATATGGTGACTTCTGTACGTGTTACTTATATTGATCTTTATTGTATAATGAATATATAAATATATTTGTACTTCTTCAAAGGTGTTTAAGATGCAGTCTAATTTGGAGAGATTCCAGTCTACTAAGCTCCACCCATTCCAAGAGAAGATCCAGAGGGAGTACTTTAGTACCAATGTAATCAATGATATAATTGCATTATCTAAGTGGATATTAATAGAGAGCCTTTATTTAGCTTCTTTATAAATATTTGTAAAAAAAAAAAAATAATAATAATAATTAAACATAATGTGTCTAAAAGAGCTGGAAATATTCAATCATAGTCACTTTACACAGTAATATGCATGAAGCTTTTGTCTGCCATATCAGAATCTTGTATATTTAACATTTATTTTGGTTTTTAAAAAATGTTTCTGTAATCAAAATTTATGGCTTGGCGTACACCAAGTGCTATTAATTAAACTTTTATGAATGTTTTGTTTTTCTGCTTATGTGAAGGGTCACCGATATCAGTTTTGCAGGCCGGTGGCCTGCACATTTTCACTCCATTCCTAATCAAACACACCAGATTCTTATGCTATTACCAATTACAATTATTATAAAGTGGAGATTATTAAGTTTTTCAGTCAAATGTAGATGGTTATATTGAATTATCTGAAGCCATTTGTCAAGTCTGTAAAATGCTTGGATCACCTCAATTCAGCTGGGTTATGGAATCAGGGCATGGAGGTGTGTTTTCATGCCTGTCAATTATGTTACAATTTCTTTCAGTGTTAGTTATTTGCTCTAAATTGCTGTGAGACCCATGCAGATTGCTTTGTTACTATAAAAACTGAAAGACTGACATTTGAGGACTGCTTTCCAGTTTTAAGTTTTCATCAATCCAATAAACAATAATATGGGAGTAGTAATGTATGTACCTATGTTAAAATATCTTTATGTATTTTGCAGATGACCAGCCATCTACAGGAGATGATCCAGGCTGCTTATAACAAATATCATGCTTGGCAGACACGCCGTATGATGAGAAAAACCTGAATAAAGGGAAGGGATAGTGAGTGAAGTATGAAGTGGACATTATGTCTGAAAAAGGAAGAAGAAAGGAAAGCCTGTCCATTTAAAGCTGCTAGGTTGCTCAACCTAGACAGGTGATTGCAAGTGTTTGTGTAGTGATGTCCACTATGCCTAAATGTACAAGACTTCAGATCAGTCCGGTGGAGATGGACTACACCATTGAATTCTGTACATGTTTTTAATCTTCCTTTGAATCTTATTTGAAATCTTAGTTTTTCTTCCTGGCTGGAATCGAAAATGCATTTGACAGTGTTGACTTTGACCAAACTGTAGGCTTAATACCAGACAAAGTATTCTCAGGAACTAAAATTGTTAAATGCAAATGACTTGGTAAGATGTGCAGGGGAGTTCAAATGGTACACAGAACAGAACTAGGCCAAGGTGATGATGGTTCATGTCTTGGCACATGTTTGTGCAATGCAGTACATTTAGTATGATATGAATCAAGCAATACTGTATACCTTTTTCAGTTGTGTATTGGGGTGTGTAACACTTGTGTTGCACTTTTGTCTCTTTATAAGACAGCACTGAAAACAGATTTCTGGATTTAGGGGAAATAAAAGTATGTACTATAGCTGTGTTCTTATTAAAATTGTGTGTTACAGTTAATTCATGTATTATGTTTGTCACCAATACCAGTCCGACACAGAACACTAAAATAGACAAAGTTAGTGATGTACAATAACATGCAGATGCTGCATAGTCTTAATACGTTATATATAATTCATTGTGACAGACCACATTATTGTATATTCCTTACAGTTTCAGTATATGGGATGCCACAACGACCAATGTTTGCATCTGTCTAACACCAAATGTAACAGTAAAGAGAAAGTAACCGAGTCAGTATTTACAGTATTTAAAATTACTCCAGAGCAGAGATATTTTCATCTCTTTATGTGCATTCCTTCCTACAGTACTAGGTTTCCAGATGCATATATGCTTAGTGGATTAAGTAAGAGTTTGAAAGCAAATCAAATGGCAGGGCTGTTGTTTTCATCCACACATCCCAGCACTATAAAACATCTATGAAATAATGGTGTGTTTTGGTAGAGCTTTCTTGGAAAGCAATCTCATAATTATATGCAAACATTGCTCGTTGTGGCATCCCATATACTGTAACTGTAAGGAATATACAATGATGTGGTCTGTCAAAATTAATTATATATATAACGTATTAAGACTATGCAGCATCTCTGCTTCTGTAAAATCATAATAGTCAAATTCTTTGTGAGATTTTGACACAACCATAGGCTAAAGTCCTAATGTCCTATTACCTAAACCAAGTCACAAATCACCTTTTAAAATGTAGATTATATACATATAAAATCTGAGGAAAAGCAGCTGTCATTGTTTTATTCCATGTTAAGTAATATCTCAATATATACTGATATGGTTCGCCAATATTGAGTCATTTAGGACTTTATGGCATCTATACTTTCCAGCCTAATCAAACTTTCAATAGAGCTGAGATTAAGAAGGCCTACAATGAAATTTAATCACAGAACACAGCTCAGGTTTTTGCATCATGACTGCATTAAGATTTCTTAGCTCGTGTGCTCTTTCAGGAGAGCCTAATCAATACTTCTTAAAATTGCATTAGCAGAGAGCTGCAATATGATCACCTCCCCATCCTATCCACAGTTAGAAATCTGAGTATTGAGTGAATTCTATATCCTTGTCTTTACAAAGACACACGTTTGTGTCATTACAGTTTAGGAACTGATGTGCAGGGTTGGTGTGAGATAATGTGAAAGGACATTTTGGGGTCTTTTTAGTCTAGTTTAAAGTTACTGTACGATTCACTCTCTACAACATCTCATATAACAATCAATATCATCCCAGGAAAGGTGCCTAATGGACCGCGTCACACCGTTCATCCTTTCCGCCAAAAAGCTTGGACAAAACAGCTGGAAGTTAACTATCATTAGCAGTAATTATACACACGGTTTTACTATTACACATTTTTATTTGTAGTTATCTGTATGTCCGTAAACAGGTTTTATATATTATTATTATTTTGGGATATAGTACCGGCTGAAAGCTGTCTTCTTTTTTTTTTTTGGTAAGTAGTACCGGCTGAAAGACTGCTTATACCTCATGTGTCCAAGTTGGTCAATACCTCTTTCTGATTGGCTGAAAACGTATTTATAGTAGCCAATCATATATTTTGGGGTGGGACGTTCCGGAAAACGGATAGTGACAAAAATAATAATAAGCGTCTTTAGTAAAGGGGGGATTTCTACTTGAACT
Source organism: Pseudolaguvia tuberculata (assembly GCA_026260255.1). Classification (NCBI taxonomy): domain Eukaryota; kingdom Metazoa; phylum Chordata; class Actinopteri; order Siluriformes; family Sisoridae; genus Pseudolaguvia; species Pseudolaguvia tuberculata. The sequence continues at coordinate 9,735,297 of JAOTRA010000008.1, read as the reverse complement.
GAGTAACTATAGAGTGAAATGACCGGTGAGCTCCATTGGAATTACACTAAGCAGATTTGGATATGAATTAAGCTTATTTTTTCAGGGTTTAAATGTGAGTACGGCGTCTGTATAGTTTAGGTTTCAGTCCGAAATGAAAGTAATGTTGTTTAACTGACAGCTGACTGAGAGGGAGTGGACACAGAAATGCAGAAGTTATAAAAATAAATTCTTTCTGTGGTGTTTGGTAATTAACTTTAATTTTACGACTGTGTAAACGGAGTACATTTAAAATAACATATATATTTTTAAAAAAACCTGCTGAAGTGAAAGGAGTTTGCAGTTGGTACCCCGACTAGCTGTATTAGCTGCTGGCTGTTTCACTCGGGTCTCGTGATGCGGAGTCATGCTACTGGAACGGACCCTGCTTTACTCTTTACACATAGATTATATTATAACTTATAGATTTAACATGTACCGCTGTTTAGACACTTTTATTTGTTTTTATTTTACTGTTAAATGTTTCCTCGGTTTTATTTGCCGTAACGGAGGTGTAAAGGTAGTTTGCGTCTTACTGTCGGAATGTGAAACTTTTGATTACGACAGAAAACGTAAATGAGACGCTGTAAGTTTTGTTGTTTTTAGTTTTTCTTGGTTAAAACTATGAGGGGACCCGGTTATTTTATAGACCGGGTTATTGGTGAAGCTTAATGAAAGTTTAAATCTCGGTTTAACTGCGTTCTTTTCGGTCCTGTGTTCAAAAAGATAAAATATCCCTAATTAGTGCACTAGGTAGTGGATATGAAGGGCGTAGAATTAGAATAGAACGGCTTCTTTTGGTCACGTGACGAAGCAATAACGGAATTTGGCGGGTGATTAAGATGAAGTGGGCGGTGGCGTAGTGGATAGCACTACGCCAACAAGAAGGTCCTGGGTTCGAATCCCTGGTCACAAATCCTGTGCGGAGTTTGCATGTTCTTCCCGCGCTTGTGTGGATTTCCTCCGGATACTCCTATTTCCTCCCACCTTCCAAAAACATGTACATTTGGGTTGATTGGTGAGTCAAAATTGGCCATAGGACCGAATGTGTGAGTGAGTGGCTGTTTGTCTATGTGTTGCCCTGTAATGGACTGGCGATCTGTTTACGGTGTACCCCGCCTCTTGCCCTATGTGAGCTGGGATAAGCTCCAACAGACCCCTGTGACCCATTAACATGCATGTTCTCGCTATGCTTGCGTGGGGTTACTGCAGGTATTCCAGTTTACTTGCACAGTCCAGTAAGTTGTATGTAAAGTCACAGAGTGTGAAGTGCGAGTGTATAATCGAAATAAAGATGGCCTTTATGCTGGCAAGGCGTTAAAAGGCAAATAAATAAATACTTCATTATAACTAAACAGTATACAGAGTGTGTGTAAAAAGTAAAATCTTGCATTGCCGTGTGAATCATGCATAACAGGATTTATTTTTTTTGAAGGCCAGCAATGTTTTATGTATTTTAGTGTTAAGTGTCCAGCTGGCTCTACTCTTAGACTGTAAGTACATTGTGTGTGACCTTTCTGGTCTACCTGGATGCTATTAATATATATCTCGTTCATTCATCTTCTTACCCCCCTTATTCCCAATTTGAGGTCACTGGGGTCTGCTGAAGCCTATCCCAGCGCACATAGGGCAAGAGGCGGGGAGACCTGTACACCCTGGACAGGTCGCCAGTCCATCTCAGGGCCACTCAAACACACATTCACTCCTATGGGCAATTTAGAATCACCAATTGACCTAATCTGCATTTTTTCTGGATGGTGCGAGGAAACACACAAGTTCTGGGAGAACATGCAAACTATGCACAGAAAGACCTCTGGCTTATGAATTGAACCCGGGACCTTCTTGTTGTTAGGCGACCGTGCTAACCACTACGCCACCACGCCGCCTAATATCTATCGCATATTAAATATGATAGGAGGGACAGCAAGATAACATATTTAGGACAGATAGCATATTCACAAGCAAAGGTCAGCACAGTCCACATTCCCTGTGAGGAGAACACCAGAGCTGATGGACTGTAAATCAGGGTGAGTCCAGATAGTGGGAGTGGTGGAATAGTGGGGAGTGGGTAGACAGCCAAAAGAATAATTCTCGACTGTAACCGAAGACGAAACAGCTAAACTGTAATGGATCTGAATTCTGTGGTTCTCCCACCCCTCGCAATGAAGAAGAAACTTTAACATTTAGATGATTGTATTCCAATTAAAAACTCGTTTAAAATTACAGTGGAAATTCAATCACATCTGCTCATCAGTTGTGTGCTAAGCACAGGATAAACATTCAGCTTAAATACTAAAGAAAACCTTTTATGGGATAGAAACAGCTGTTTACTTAGGATGGACTTTAACATGGTGTTTTCTACCTTAAATTGTTTTTTCCTCAGAACTCATCAGGATGATTCCTGTGATGCCCGAGTCGTTCACTCATGTCCTAACCGAGTTTGACCGATTTGATCCTTTAATTTCTGCACTGCGTCTTGATACAGGAAGACTTAAGGTAGCACAAGCACATCATGCACTTTTTTTCTTTATCTTTTAAATTTGTTTTGCTTCCATAGCTCCTCTATGGCTGTGAAATCATCTGGAATGCATTTCGTAATTTTACACTGTATAGTGAAAAAAAGATATAGCCAGACTAATTTATTCTTGGCCGCGTGGTGGCTTAGTGATTAGCATGGTCGCCTCACAACAAGAAGGTCCCTGGTTCGATTCCCAGATTAGGGGTCTTTCTGTGCGGCGTTTGTGTGGGTTTCTTCCGGGTACTCCAGTTTCCTCTCACAGCCCAAAAACATTTACATTTACATTAGGTCAATTGGTGATTTTTAAATTGCCCATAGAATGTGTGTGTGATTGGTTGTTTGTCTGTGTGGGGCATTGCAGTGGACTGTTGACCTGTCTATGGTGTACCCCTGCCTTTTGACCTATGTGAGCTGGGACAGGCTCCAGCAAACCTCTGTGACCCCGAATTAGGGAATAAGCGGGTAAAAAGATGAATGAATGAATGAATCATTTATTTCTGACTTTTGGCACATTTGTTGAGATGGATATAGCTGAGCAGTTCAGAGTTTGGGGCCCTGCTCAGGGGCCAAGCAATGGCAGATTAGCTTTGTTGAGAATTGAATCTTCTCTTTGGATAGCTGCGAGGAGAAATGTGGTGAGCTTGTGTGGCAGAGCAAAGCAGAAGAGAAAGTCGGTTAATGGACTACTGTCATCTGAGTGTCCTGCTAATCTCTAACTAAAATCATAGGTTAATCAGTACTGTGGCAAAGTGGATAAACTTGGACATGATGCTGTTGTGCTCAGGTTCCAATCTGGTCTATCTCACTTTATTTCCTATGAACCATCTTTTCTCCTGCAAGCTAGAATGCTCATAAATAGATCTTTTAAAACAATCATGAATTAATGCAAAGTTGAAATCTGCTTCTGTGAACAAAGCCACCATTTCTCATTTCTCGTATCAGAGTTTGAGCAGAGCCATTATTAAATGCTTTGAGCTGAAATATATTGCTGCTCCACTTTGCTTACACAACGACAGATGAACTCCTAACTACTGCTCACTGTCAAAGCTTAATCTGATGTCATCAACAAATCCAAAAGTCTTTCTTTGTCTTACTTTGAACCCGATTTTGTAGGTATCTGTATGTATTAATATTCATTTAAAGTTAATGCTACCCTAGTGTAGCGTAGTGGATTAAGGTACTGGTATCTACATGGCACTGGTTTTAAGTATTATTGTGTGTATGTACAGTATATGTATTTATTTTTTAGTACTATTGACTTTTAATTTGGACCAAGAGTACCTTTTTGCATTCCAGGTGCCACTTTGCTTACTGTTTAATTTCCAGTTTTAATATATGTAACTGTGATTTCAATTAATCCATCCAGTCATTCATATTCTGATCTGCTTATTCTGTAATTTGGGGTCACGAGGGTCTGCTGGAGTCTCTCCCAGTGCACATAAGGCGAGTGGCAGGGGAACACATGTTGGCAGTCCCTCGCAGGGCTCAACCCTATTTTTCCACTTTTATGCTTATTTATTATTTTATTTTGTTCGGAAACAGTAACAGTATTTTGTATTTTTATTGTTTGTTTATATTATTACTTATTGTTGTATATTAATCTGCTTCCCTGCACATCATCTCTGCACTGTTTACTGGATACTATAACTAGTCATTTTGTTGTCTGTACGTATGTGTGTAGTGCACATGCATTGCAGTGTCACGGAAATGGCTTGCTCTTGGCACTTCAGCAGGTGGCTTACATCTCATCCAGAGGGATGGATGGAGGCAGAGGCTTATCCTCACTCACAAGGTTTTTAAAACATTTATGTACATTTTTAGAATATTTAATATGTACATGTTTGAGAGTGAGATAATTAACAAAATATCTTTCTCTTCCCAAGGAGGGGTCACTTACACATGTAGTTTGCTGCCCTCATGACGAAGACTTTATTGCTGTAGCAACAAGGTACCCCAACATTACTGTGATTGTGACTGACCATATGTTTAATTAAGTGCAAATTAATTGTTTGTAATGTGTGTCTGTGTCTGTAAGTGAGGGACTTGTAGTCATTTGGGAGCTGCAAGTAGAACGGCGAGGGCGTCCTGAACGGGCATCTATATCGTGGGAGCATCGTGGTCAGGCTATCACAGCGCTGTGCTGGGACACAGCAATCCTTCGGGTTTTCATTGGAGATGCAGCAGGGAAAGTGTCCTTTGTACGCACTGGAACCTCCAAACCTGGCAAGGTATTGTCTTTGAGGACGTTCCAATATGTCAACATTGGAATTGTGCCGAGTACTTTTAATAGCTATATAGACTTATGTACCTATGTGGTGTTTTGTGCTTGTATTGCATGCAGGGTTCAGCATTTGTGATTTTTCCAGTTCAGACTGTAACAACAGTTGACTCTCGTGTGGTGCAGTTGGGATACCTAGAGGGACATCTGCTGGTCTCTTCTCTCTGTCGCTGTTACCTCTGTGACACTGAAAGGGAAAAGTTTTGGCGAGTGGGTAATAAAGAACGTGATGGAGAGTATGGAGCTTGTTTTCTACCACAGCATCAGGGTGGATCAAGGACACCTGGCACAGGCAACACCCATCTTGTGTACTGTGCTCGGCCAGGCTCACGCATTTGGGAGGCCAACATCAGTGGCGAGGTTCTCAGCACCCATCAGTTTAAACAGTTTCTTGCCTGTCCTGCTCTGCCTCTCATCTCTTGCAAGTATGTGATGTGTGTCTGTCTGGGATTTATTATCTATTTAAGGTTTAACAGTGGTAGTAGCATCAATAGTAAAAAATAAATACCCACTACTGATTTCCTCCAGTTTAACATGTTTGTCACACTATATTGTTTCACTCACCAAATGTACGATAAGACAAGAAGCACACAAGAACTGATCACAATTAAAGGAAACTGTTAATGCAACAGTAATAGAAGTCCTGTAGAAAAGTAATGACAATACCATGCATCTCAGAGTTCCAGTCTCTGTTAACGTTTTAGAATATTAATTTGCTTTATTTTCTTTCTGTACTTGGGCATAAGCTTCATGGTTATGTTATTCATAGCAAGTTGCCCAGGCTCTGTAGCACATTTTTGGTGCAGCAGGAAACATATTTGTCCTATTTTGTTAGTATTTATTTCCTGGTATTCTGCCACTAGCTAAAAAAAGAAAGTTACTTAAATAACTGGAATTAAAGATAAAGCTTTTTTTTTTTTTTTTTTGTGTCTACACTAAACCACAGTAAACTCTTATGTGTAAAGTAACTTTCTAATGATTGAACATTCACACAGATATTATACATCACAAAGTTATAGTAAGTTAAACTAAGGTAAATTATGAATGTATCCATCAATTAAATTGTATTACATTTTCTTTAAAATTGTATTGTAACAAGCAAAAATACATAAACTAATTTAATAAAAATTTTAATTTGAGAAATTGCCTAAATAAAAGTGGAAATCAGCTGGGGGCAATACTTTTGCACAGAATTGTTGAGATTGAAGATTTTACTCTAATATTAAATTATTAAATTGATTATCATTAGGAATGAGCCACATTATTTCCCAGCTCAGAGGAGTCCTCAGTCCCTTGTCTTTCGTCGGCTTCTTCATCTCAGGTAACTTGAGACTGACCACATATTACAATTACTTATGAAATATCACATATTACAATTTTTTGTGATCGTGTGAGATTTGAAGAAGAAAAGAAACCATAAAACTCAACTGTTTTTCAGTGATCATAACCTTTTGACTTGGACAGACTCTGCAATTTATATATTTACACCCCACAGTGGGCAGGTATTGCTATGGACCAAAATAAAAGGTAAATAAATTCAATTCTGTAATGTATAATGTAAATTAGAGTATGTAATCTAGGTTCAGGTTCTTACTGATCCACTGTTGACTAGCAACAGATGTTTTGTAATCCTGTACATTTCTGCTAGACTTGCACTTTTTTCCACATACTGCTATATGCCGTTTTTGTAGAACACTAATCTGTTTAATTTCATCCAGATATTGTAGACATCGCAGTGTTTCGTAATGAGCTGTTTTGTCTCCATGCTGATGGGCATCTATCTCATCTGTTGTTGATGCCTGTTGATCGATGTGTGGAGAAACTGATAAAACGAGAGAACTATATACTGGCTGCTACTGTCTGTTGCATGTTCCAGCATACTATAGTAACATCCAGGGTACAAACGCTTTTGTTACCTTTACTAATGCACACACTTTTTTTTGTTTGTTTTCTTAACAATAAATATTGTATAATATTCTAACCCTCTCGGTTTCACTTGTTCTCTGATTTTTCCCCCCAAAGGTAAGAAAAACCATCCCTATTGATTGTTTAGAACAACTTAAGGCCCAACTTAATGTCACCACCCAGCAAGAGCTGATTGGTCAGCTGGAGGAAGTGATAAGCAGGATGGAGCCTATAGACTCTGCCTGTAGCAGTCGCAGAAGCAGCATCTCTTCTCATGTAAGTTTAAGCGTACAAACCAACCCGTACTAACATTCCACTGATGTTCTACTGGATGAATGAAATGCTATTACATACATTTTTAGCCAAAGCATACAAGCTTCCTCCTTTCGCCACCTGCTGGTCTCAAAACATTCATTTGGTGTGAACTCTGCTGTACAAATTGTCTTACTAGATATTAAGATATTGATTACACATTTACTTAATTTGTTCCTGTTAGTCAATGTCCTGCACTACCGAGCTGATCGAGTCACAGTGACAAGTACTGTTTTCAACATTGCTTACAATTGTGAGTGATAACTGGATGCATTTTCCCCAATCAGGAAAGCTTCAGTGTGCTGGACTGTGGCATCTATCGTGTCATTAGCCGTAGAAGCAGCCAGTCGGACGAGGACACCAGCTCCCTTATTAGTCAGTCTATGCTGGAGGAGGAAAGATTGAAAGAGTTTAATTTTGCACAGGAGGAGGAACAGGTAGAGACTGGTAAGATGTTTAAGTAGGGTAACAGAGTTCAGTATTTAACAAATGTAATAATTCAACCAAACACTCGATCGAGAAATTAGTTTTTACTTTGTATATCACTATTACTGAAAATGTAAAATCATGTAAAATAAAAGATCTTTTAAAGGCCACTTGTTCATTTTAAGCAGTCTGTCTTTTCTGCTGGCACTGTGCTGATTAGTTGCTTTCGCAGTGGATCTTGGTCATAATAATTAGCTTGTTTCCCTCTGCTTCTTGAACTGAAGAACTACTGATGCCCACTACTGGTGCTGAAGTGAATAGGATTTTTTTTACAGCAATCATTGACTGCACATTTTCAAGCCTTGTTGAGAAGCACTGATTACTGACATTTAAATGGTCATGATTAGTGCATGGAGAATGTTGAAGATGATTGTTGAATTTTTCTATGCTTGGCAAATAAATTTGCTGTGCTTTACACTATCAATAAAAATGCCACTGCCAGTTATTTGAACTTCTTTGGTGGTAATGCCAAAGAAGTATTATATTATATTTAGCATTGTAGTAACTTCAGAATCGAACACAAAATACCAAAGTAGTGTATAAAAAAAATTTAGTCCGTGTCATCCTTTTTTGTTTTTTTGTTTTGTTTCTTGTCAAAAAAAAATATCTCCATCAAAAAATATATCTCCATTCAATTCTTATGTTTATGCCTCTCACCTGTTTTATCCAACTCTTCCTCTTATTCTACCTACTCCTCTACCTATTTTCGCTTGTCTTTTCCTGTACCTTTTTCGTTTCTCTTCTACTGTACCCATCCCGCTATCCTGATCATCAGACTCCCAATCACGTGTACGTGTAGAAGGAGACAAATCAGATCTCGGCCTGCAGTTCCATCTCCCACTTACATTCCGCCCAAAACCACCGCTCATTGCGCTGCAGGCTGTTAAAGACAGGTATCCACTCTAAAGATAAATACAGAACAAACACTGTAATGCAGAAAGGTAAAAAAAAAAAATTATTATTCCAAACAAACACATCCATCCCAATTTTATACTTGAGCTTAGCTATTTGCATATAGTTACATACTAAGTAAAAAAAATATACACTTTCTTATAGGCAAGGACAGTTTTGCAAAGTTAAAGGGAAAGTGAAAGTAAATGTGGAAAACATAACTCGAGTGATTCGAGTGCACCTGGCCTGCACCAGACTAGTTGAACTTCCTCTTTCAGTACAGATGCTACTTTTAGAAATAGCCTTCCGTTTTACTTTAGAATTCTACTTCATTTCACATCTGCTGTGGAGGGTATGCCTGTTAAACCATGCAGTCTAGTGTGTGTGTATATATATATATATATATATATATATCTATCTCAAAATAGTATAAGAATTATTATATTATTCACCTTTTATAATGTCTCATTTTGCACAGAAATTATTATTGTGTCTATCGAATACACAATAATACATGCTTATTTCTCTGTTAAATCTATTTTTCTGTGTATGTCTTTTGTGGCTTAAGTGTTTCAAGCTTTGTGAAGAAGACTACAGAAAAAATTAACAATCTGCAGATGAACTCCGACCTCTGGCCTCGACCTGACCATAGTGATGGTGGACATGGAGAGATTGCATTCTCTGGGATTTCTTGTACAGATGACGGAGATAATGAGTGGGTTTGTTTTTTATGGCACATTAAAATACTATATTATGTTTTATATATGACTTTTAGATTTGCTTTTTTCTACGTTAGAGAAACTGTTGAGCAAGCAGAGAATGAGTTACACGAACTAAAGGCAGCAACGGAGAAAGCCATGTAAGGTTGATTTAAATATAACATGAAAACGTCCATGTAAACAGATCTGTATGTGCAGCATTTTTAATGTATTCACGTGATATATATATTTCATAGAACACTATATTTTATAAAATTTTTTTATCCTTGTTTGTACTTAAAGCTTACAGATCCAGGATCCTCATGTTCTATTGGATCCCAGATACTTGACAGAGGTTCTCTTAGAATGGTTTCCTGTTTTGGAAAGAGTCTTGGGACCAGAGAACTATAAAGACATTGAAGAGAAGAGCAAGAAGATACAGTTGGAGAAGAAGAACTTTGAAACAGATGGTGATGATGATCCATCCATCCAGCCGTGTCTTGCTGTTCCACGTGATGACAGTGGAATAGGATGCCAGTCAGAATTCGAGGAAACCTCAAACCATCTCAAATCAAGTCTTGCAGATATTATCCTCAGTTCCGATGCTTTGGATTATCCGGTAGCCATTGTAGCTCCAGTGGACTTCACACTGTCGTCAGACCTTAAGGATAATCTTTCTCAACTTGTGTGCCTTTACTTAGACTTGGGCTGCCCAAGTGAAACAAGTGAAACAGAAATTGAAAGAATTTGCATGTTTCTGAGGAGATTTTTCTTCCTGATTGATCAGGAAAGAGTGAGGAAGATGTGCACCTTGAGGTACAGGGAGCAACCAGACATCCTAAATACCTACATTGCTTGCATGCTAGGTGAGAGTCTGTTTTCCAACATCACCTTCAGTTAGTTGGTGTGGCAAATGCACATGTTCACAGTCAAATTTACTTGACCGTGAAATAAATGACTGTGAAAGCTGATGTACGTAATGTTCATATGCAGCACAGATACATGAGGCCACTGGTGTCACCATAGTTTTAGCTGTAACAAGTTACAAAGAAATGTTAATACTGCAATATATCATATGATTATTTATATTTACGTTTCTACATATGGCAGATGCCCCTATCTAAAGCAATTTATATTTATCTCATCAATTAACAGCAGTTAAGTATTAAGAAGCTCTTAGGGGTGCTGTAAAACCAACAGGCCATCTGATAATGTATTTTTAGAATTCTGCACACAAAGTGGGCTGTATCTTTTATAAATTCTGTACATGTAGAACTTTTTCAAAGCCTTTGACAAGCAGACATTTTAATAATAATCTAGTGCATTTCATCTGTTTTTGTATATGCTTTTGTGTTTGCAGAGTTTACCCAGGCCAGTAAGGTGGTGGAAGTAATTCAGAAAGGAGATTTACTGAAATCACTGCTTAGTCTGAGAGAGCTACAACCCTGGAATGTTCCAGTGCTCCTCACTCATCTTTACAGGTAAGTTTTATTCTTAGTATATAGTAGTGCTCTGTTTTTTGTTACTAGCAGTGTTATTCTCCTGATTTTCTCTCTTTGTTTAAGACTATATGAAAGGCATGGGGAGATGGCTGTTCGAGCATACCCCCAGTTCTATCCTACAATCCTCCCATCTGACATCATAGCCATGGTTCAACCCAGTCACTTTCTGCCTTACCTAGATAACCTGGTTCATTCCCAAGCTGAAGAACAAAGGTATCTGAAGTATCTAATGTACTATTAGTGCTTTGTAGAACTTTTAACTATTAATGTTTCTTGTATTAGAGAACTGTAAATGTACTCTACATTATAACCAGCACAAAGACAGCTAAATTCTATTTGCTTTCTAAATACTATAAAATTATCCAAAACAAGAAAGCCAAACTTACTCTCTCTCACTTTCATTCTCTTTCTCAACAGACTGACTTTTTTACAATCGCTTCTTCAGCCTGAGACAATACGGCAAGTTTGGTTGGATTTAGCTCTAAGCCATGATGCACCACAGAAAGTGAACACACTGACAGCTGATGGACAACCCAAGTATAACTATGTTTTTTGTGTTTTTTCCAGACTATAGAGTATTTACAGTTTTCTATAAAATATAACTTGTAAATGATTCCAAGACTATGATCAACTGCATTATAACAGAATTTTTCCATTGTCTAAGGTGGCACTCTCACTACTTTTGCTGGGGTTATGGACGTCTGCTGTCTTTGCTGATTCGCCTTCATGCTGACTTGGAGTCTAAACAGAAAATGATGGAGTCATGCAGACTTCATGGGTCAGTGAATTACTCACAAATAAGTTATGATGTTTGTCTATAT
>JAOTRA010000008.1:9703964-9716809 GCA_026260255.1 Pseudolaguvia tuberculata | reverse complement strand
ACAATTGCTCAGTTGTAAAAAAAGAGACCAAATGTAAGTCGCTCTGGATAAGAGCGTCTGCCAAATGCTGAACTGTAACTGTAACTGTAATGACACTGTGTGAAAAGGTGACAGAGAAACTACTGTAACTCTAATAATCATTGTTTATATCTTTGGTCAGGAAAAAAACAAAAACACTAAAATGTTTGCAGCTGCAGTTTAACTATCGAAATCACTTTTCTGTAGACAGAATCCTCTTCTAGGAGCTGCTAATACACCATATACTCGATGGCTTCCACCAGCTTATGAGGATTTTCACGGCACACCCAGAGGTTGGAACCCACAACACACCTACAGGAACTTTACACTGCCTCCAGTAAGATTTATATTATTACAAGATAGACAGCACAGTTTTATAGAAACATATAGCGTCTAATAATCGTTTTACATTAGTCTAATATAATTTAATCATTGACAATAATGCAAGATAAATCATATACAGCAGAAAAGAAAGTCAACTCACTTTTATTTTTTATTTTGTCACATACATGATTATACACAGTGCAACAATAGTGAAATGGTTCCTTCGCATTTCCCATCTTAGTAAGTTGGGGGTCAGAGCGCAGGGTCAGCTATTGTACTTCCACTGGAGTAAGATGGGTTAAGAGTCAAGCTCAAGGACCCAACAGTGGTGGACTTGAGACCAGGTCTTCCATGGTGGTGGTGGGGCTTGAACCCAGGTCTTCCTGGTCTCCCAATCAACAACTCTACACTCTAACCAATTGAGTCACCACTGCCCACCCTAGAAATTATTAACTAAATAATTAATTGACATTTTAATATTGTTAACAACTTTCTGGGAACCGGGCAGTGACAGTTGATGGAATTAATTATTAGTATGTACTGACAAATTCAGTTCCTTAAATTGTTGCCCTCCAGGAAGTTTAGACAGAAGGGTGTGGAGAAACAAACTGACAGAAAGGCTACTGCTTATCATGTTTCCTCATAAAGCAAAAACCTAAAAGACTAATACTTTCTGTTTGTATGATTTATACTCAGTTATTACTCATTAGTTTGTATTTTATTTAAACCATTTGTCTGTGTAGGTTCGTGTTGTGTCTCAAGAGGTGTTGTACACCCAGAATGAGAAGATCTCTTTGGATTTGTCTCTGTCTCATCTGCTGGTTGAATGGGGACAATGGATTGACCATGATCTTTCACTGACTCCTCAGAGCCCCAGCACAGCTTCATTTAAAACCGGAGCAGACTGCACTCGTACCTGCAGCAAAGACACGCCATGTTTCCCCATACAGGTACACACATTCTATTATTCATATATTACTTGCTGCTCCTGTTTGCTGAAATGGCAGAGCAGTAGCACACAAAGTAGAAAACCATTAAAGACGAGATTTTTTAGTTTTGTTGATTGAAAGGCTCTCAATAGCAATCATTAAGTGCATTGGTAAAATGGGTTTTTTAATTATGAGGAACATGTAAGACTAAAATCAGAACATGTCTGACGCCTGTCATTAGTCTGGATCTAAACAGAGCGAAAACCCAAATTAATATTGGTGTTGGGTTTTACACATTGTTTTACAAAGGCATTAATAAACTTTTTATTTATCTGTCATAAACCTTCTGCTTCTCGGTTCAGATTCCTCTCTTGGACCCTCGTCGTGCTGTTCAGAGCTGCATGCCATTTTTCCGTTCGGCTCCAAGTTGTGTAGATGCCTCTGTCGTGTGTCGTCACCGGGAGCAACTGAACGCCATCACAGCCTTTGTAGACGCCAGTATGGTGTATGGAAGTTCAGATGAGATTGCTCGCTCTCTGCGTAATCTGTCCTCTCCTTTAGGCCTACTCAAACACAACAAGCTACATTCAGACCAAGGACTTGCCTATCTGCCCTACATGCCTCGCATGCACACCCATGTGCTGGACCCATGTGCACCACGAGAAGGTTCTAGGAAGGAAAGAAACACAACTTCTATTGCCAATTTGACCTTCTGCTATCTGGCAGGTGGGTCACTGTACAGAGGCCTTGGATGGTACTACTGTGTATTTTAAGCCTTAAACTGGAGGTTAAAACATATGAATCGCTTGATCGGGACTAGATGTGCAATATGTATGTTTGGGGTTCAATTCTAGGTTGAATTCTTTCTAAAGCAACTTGGTAAACATTTAACAAACCAGTAGTCAATTGACCACCGAATTTAGGACTTAGAAACTGTCTATGTTTATAGACATTTTTATAGACATATTTTTTGAAAAATGGTCACTAATTAACTATTTTGGTCACAAATTTTCTTTTAATAAAACTTACTTGCGCATGTTATTGAGATTTGATATGCAGCATAATATTAATTATCAATCTCTTCCAGCGCATGTTATTATTTAAGAAGAAAAGGAAGCATGCTTTAGTTCACTGTGTCCTACTCTTATGTTTGTGTGTGTGTGGCTATTAGGGGATTCTCGGGCTAATGAGCACTTGGGGATGATTGCTCTCCACACATTGTTTCTGAGAGAGCATAATCGTTTAGCCATGGAGCTACACATGCTCAACCCACACTGGAGCCAAGATACGTTGTACCAAGAGGCTAGGAAAATCCTTGGTGCTGTCCATCAGGTTCAAGAAATATACTTGTTATATTTAAACCAAATATGTGTTTGATGTAAGGGCTTGAACCAAAAACTAGAAATTTTTATTCACTCACTAGGTTCTGACATGGGATCACTACTTGCCACATATCCTGGGGCAAAGAACATATGCCAAACTTATGCCTTCCTATCAGGGTTATGACCCTAAAATCGACCCCAGCATCACCAATGGCTTTTCCACAGCTGCCTTCCGCTTTGCTCATGTAACTGTCCAACCCATAGTGAACCGACTGGGAGCCGGATATCAGCCTGACCATAAACATCCACCTCTGCCTTTACATCACTCGCTGTTTGCCTCCTGGAGGTTGGTAGAAGAAGGTACATAACAAAGACACAGTCTAACAATCCTCATAATCTAATGTTTCCATTATTCCCTAATTCAGGGCTCTCGGGGGTCTGCTGGTCGTCTAGCAGGGGTACACCCTGTACAGGTCGCCAGTTTATTGCAGGGCACACATAACCACTCACACACACATTCACTCCTATGGGCAATTTAGAATCACCAATCAATCTAATCTACATGTTTTGTAGAAATCATAGTACCTGGAGGAAACCTTAGCAAGCGAACAGAAAGGTCTGGGAATTGAACCTGGGACCTTACTTACCGTACTAACCATTATGCCACCGCGTCTCCATATTAAATACTTATGGACACCCAATCATCACAACCAATATTACTGAAGATTTTTGTACACTGTAACTTTTTTTTAATGGAACCCAGAGCCCCAAACTGTTTCAATACCGCAATGCCTCCTGAACCACCAATACTTTTATAACATTATGAATAAAGACAAGAAGAGTGAAGCTTATTACTAAGAACTAAATCTGGAGGTTAATAAAATACAGGTCATGATGGGCAAGCGTCAATAAATATTGTAATATATTTTGCATTTCTATAAATGATATGCTGTACTTCAGTGATTACAGCCATATTCATTTTACTGAAATAAACATAAATTAAGGAATAAAACATCCCATGGCAAAATTTTAAGTTACCCAACGGTACTACCTCATTCATTCATCTTCTTGCCTGCTTATTCCCTAATTCGAGGTCACGGGGTCTGCTGGCGCCTATCCCAGCACACATATAGGGCAAGAGGCTGGGGTACACCCTGGACGGGTCGCCAGTCCATCTCAGGGCAACACATAGACAAACAACCATTCACACACACATTCACTCCTATGGACAATTTAGAAACGACCTAATCGGCATGAAACCGGAGTACTCGCAGGAAACCCAAGCAAGTGGGGGGAGAATTCAGTATACAGTGGTAAATTCAGTATAAAATGGAACACAGTGGTAATGATTCTCCACAGAAAGTGATAGAATGCTGGATTGTATTTTAAAATATTTATGTTCTTTGGTTTGTGTAGGCGGTATCGATCCATTGCTGCGGGGATTATTGCTGTCCCCAGCCAAACTGCAGGCTCCTGAGCAGATGATGGTAGAGGAGTTGACTGAGAGACTGTTCCAGGCTCATGGTGGGCTACCGCTGGACCTCGGGGCTTTGAACTTGCAAAGAGGACGTGATCACGGCCTGCCTGGTGCTGTCTTATATGAACATGTGCTTTTCATACCACAGCAAACTTCAAGCATTAGGATTATATTTCACAATGTTACAAGACTTTATCTTTTTCAAGTTTACTCCTGATCAATTCCTCTATCTGTCTCTACATTTAGGTTACGCTGTATGGCGAGAGTTTTGTGGCCTTTCTGTCCCTGTAAATGAATCTCATTTGATACAAATTTTGGAGAATGTAGCATTGGTACGTAAGCTGCTTGCTCTCTACGGTACAGTGTGGAACATTGATGTGTGGGTGGGTGCCATCTCTGAGCCTGCAATGTCTGGAGGGAGAGTCGGACCTTTACTTGCCTGCCTGATAGCCAAACAATTCCGTGCACTTAGAGATGGAGACAGGTGAGTCATTTATTTATGAATGAATGAACAAACCTAATTACCAATGTACAGTAAACATGATGTTACTAATATAAATACACTGATTAAATGATTGTCTGTTTTATTCTGAGATTCTGGTGGGAGCACGAGGGTGTGTTCAGCAGCGCTCAGAAACGCTCCCTGCGTACAGTATCTCTGTCCCGCATCATCTGTGACAACACACAAATATGCCAGGTGCCTTTAGACCCATTTGTAAGGACGCTTCATCCTGACAAGCTGCTACCCTGTACACACACGAACATCACACACCTGAATCTCTCTGCATGGAAGGAGCCAGACAGTGGTAGGTCATGTAGTCACCTAAACTACCTGCAATGTACAATGCGAAACATCATGTAGATATACTGTAGGTTAAGTGTTTTACTCAAATATCTGAGGTTAAAGTAAAGTGTGAGCTCTAGAACCGATCGCGGTAAATAGTGTATTGTTATTTATTCAAAGAAGTAATGATTGAGTATCCGTTAGCGGCCTTTCCAGTCACTGGATCAGAATTTAATTGGAAACATTGTAAAGTGGTAGCATTGGAGATTATCAAAATCCTAAATCATTAATGCCACTGAAATTTGAAGCGTCTTTTGAAAATGACAAATAGCCATACAAAGTATTAGTATAATGTATTTATATATGTAACTATGAACTATGGTGCTCCAATAATGGATATATACAGTAACTACAAGTACAACTACTTGTAAAAATAATTGCTTAAGGTTAATGATTTGTTACTTGAGCAAGAGTAATAAAGTATGGAATGATAAGACTACTCAAGGAATGATTTACTAGCTATTTTGCATCTGATTATATGAAGGGAAAACCCTAAATACCAGCGTAGGAGTTAGCACAGTCGCCTAACAGTAAGAAGGTCTCGGGGTCAATTCCCAGGCTGGGGATCTTTCTATACGGTGTTTGCATGTTCTCTCTGCGCTTGCATGGGTTTTCTCCGGATACTCCGGTTTCCTCCCCACGTCCAAAAGCATGAGTCAAAATTGCCCATAGGAGTTGAATGTGTGTGTGAGTGGTGTGCTTGTCTATGTGTGGATGGATTGGCAAACTGTCCAGGGTGTATCCCTGCCTCTCGCCTTATGTGCAGTGGGATATTCTCCAATGGACCCCAAATTAGGGAATAAGTTGAAGATGAATGAACGGATAAACTGTAGTATATTTCCTAAATATCACATCATGATACAGATGCACATGTTTAAAGTTCAATCAGTACCAAAATTGTATTAACTGCCAAAAATATCTTTGCTTACTATATTGGTGTAAAAAAAAAACCCATTTTGTTCAGCAACCTCCCACCATCATTTTGCACCCAGCCAACCCAGTCGCCTACGACATGGGCCGAGCCTGCCTGGTTATATATCATTATTTGGAGTTTGGTTACATGCTAAGTGAATTACATTGACTTTTATTCTCAGAATGACCAAGTTTAATCTAATCTTAAGTGTGTTTGTCCCCTTTTTGTTTCTTTAGACCCCGTGTGTGGCTCTATTCCTCGACTGAGAGTGGGTTTCTCAGTGCTGTGTGATTCAGCAGTTATGTACCAGTGCCCTTCTGGCTATATACTTCATGGCGCCTCCCTTATCACCTGTGATCCAAACACACGTTTCTGGATTCCAAATCCACCAACCTGTCAAGGTTTGTTCATGCACATAGTTTCCTTATAGTTTTCAGTTTATAATCTATAAAACTATTGCAAAGGTATAAACTGTCTCTTGGTTTTCTCTCAGATATAGATGAGTGCCTCACTGGGCCTGTCTGTCCACCAGACCTAATGTGCCACAATACCCCAGGTTCCTTCATTTGCACAGGTTTGCCTTGTGGATGATTAAAGAAGACATTTAAAAAATGAGATTTAACAGCTAGGTTTTTTTTTTTCACAGCTGAATATCTTTTGACATTTTTTTTTCCAGAGTCCACAACACATTCTGCCACCTTCATCACTTCTGCGGTGGTAACAGTGGTGGGAGGTGTTGCTTTGATGGCCATAATAGTGAGCTGCTATAAAGGGTAGGTTTTAATTTACATTAACTTTCATTTCAGCTTTAGCTACTATTCATTCATTCATCTTTGAACCAGTTTATTCCCTAATTCGGGGTCACGGGGGTCTTCTGGAGCCTATACCAGCTCACATAAGGCAAGAGGCAAGGGTACATCTCAAAGCCACACATCGATAAACAAAGACCCCTTGTCTGGGAATCAAACTCGGGACCTTCTTGTTGTGAGGTGTAACCACTACACCAGCGGCGCTAACTACTCTAATAAATCAATCTGTACAATTAGTTCTTGATTTTAAACCTTTTTTTTGTAGGTTTTTCATCAAAATCAGAAGAGTTAGCAGAGCCTGCTGTCATAAGAAACAATGAATGAAACGTTTGAACCTTTCCATTTTTGAATGATTAGGCATGATGTGTGAATCAGCTGTCTGTGTCTTTCCTGTGATCCTGCCCTTGCCACCACCAAGTCAGTATTTCATCATGCTTAAAACAGAATATTCCACTGTCAGCTAAGCTGTCTAGCAGGCCTGTGACAAATATGCAGATTATATGAGCAGTGTGTGCGAATATTTTCCTACTGCATAGACATGATGCTCTTTATTGCTGAATTTCTGACAATCTATAGCTGTAGAGATAAAGTTGGTTTATCCATTTACAAACTATACCTGCCTTTCTTTATACTATGACTTAGATATCAACATGGTTTGTTCAGCTTATATTAAACGGCTGGTTCTTTTTATTGGTACTAAGATGTTACCACACTCGGACAGCATCACTGACAGAACCTGATTTGCTGGAGGTGTATTACAGAGCCAATAGAACGGAATAGATGTATCCTGCTAATACTGCTGAATATGGCAGGTGTAAAATGTCTATTTGTCAAATCGACGTTAAAGTGAAATTTCTTTCTTTGCACATATACTCGTATTGTAACGAAAATATTTGTAATTAGTTAGTTTCCACCACTGCAGATAATCTATTAATAAAATGATAATTACAGCATTTGGCAGATGCCTTTATCCAGAGCAATATACAACTGAGCAATGGGGGGTTGGGGGCCTTGCTCAAGTGATGGATTGGTGGTGTTGGGAATTGAATCCTAGTATTTCTGGTACTCGTTCAACACCTTAACCACCAAGCCACCACTTCCAGGAGTATTTTCTTTATACAATGAAACAGTGGTAAAGATGTCAGCACAAATGTGTTGTGCATTTTTTACAGGTCTCAAGTAGAGATAATTTAAGGTAATGTTTCTGTCTGTCTATAGTTAAAATAGTTTTGTTTGTACAGAAATGCAATTTTAGCTTCACAGTAAAGCGCTTGCATTTCTGCACATTTCTATTGCATCTGATCTGATCTGTTCACCTTCTTTCCTAAGTTTTCTTTTAACACAAAGTGTGCTTATATTACATACTGTGTTCAATCTGCAAGACGTTGTTTCCAATCTTCTCCGAACATATGGCACAGTTAATGCAGAGAACACATTACCATATTGTATAGTATTTTATTGAACAAAAATACTGATCGATAAACCACACAATAATTATCAAACAGCACAGACTGATTTTCACCCAGAGTTCCATATATTTATAATGTTTATCTTAAGCAGGCTTTCAATCCAAACATTCATGCCAACTGTGCAGATTGACAATAGTTTGGTAGTCTGTGAGTCTGCATTCATAATCTGTGTTCTGCCAATTTACTTTATTGAACTCAAGGTCAAGCTTTGGTTAAACAAATGCGCTCATTCAAATAAAGCTCCAAAAAATGTGGGCTTGAATTTTATCAGCTCTTTAAAAATTCTTTAAAATATTTTCCATCCAATAAATATAAAACAGAATATAATAATGCACCGACTGGCGCTAATGGAAGGACTGTGGATTTGTAGTGTGTTGAGGTGTTTTTAACAGATGCTGAATAAGATGAAAAATTAAACAGGATCTGAAGAATTGTAAACAGTATTTGCAGAACCAATAAAAAATGTAACTCAATGTGAATCTCATATTTGCTCTTGAGTAAAACCAGAGTTAAATGTTATACAGGGTAACAGGGTAATAGCGAGTCCAATACTGGTTATTGATACAGAATCATTCATTCATTCATCTTCTTGCCCGCTTATTCCCGAATCCGGGGTCACGGGGGTCTGCTGCGCCTATACCAGCAGACATAGTGCGAGAGGTGAGGGTACACCCAGGACGGGTCGCCAGTCCATCTCAGGGCAACACATAGACAAACAACCATTCACACACATTCACTCCTACGGACATTTTAGAATCACCAATCCACCTAATTTGCATGTTTTTTTTTGTGGGAGGAAACCGGAGCAGCCGGGAGAACATGCAAACTCCGCAAAGAAAGATCCCGGCCCGGGATTTGAACCTGGGACCTTCTTGTTGTGAGGCGACCGTGCTAACCACTACACCACAGAGGCGCCTCATGCAGAATCACTTACCGAATAATAGAGTGGACTTTCATTCATTCATCTTTCTACCCACTTATTCCCTAATTCAGTGTCATGGGGCAGGGTTACAGCCTGGACAGGTCACCAGTGCATCACAAGGCACAAATAGACTAACCACCACTCACACACACATCCATTCCTATGGGTAATTTAGAATCACCAATCAACCTAAAGTTTTTGGACTGTGGGAGGAAACCCACAAAAGCAGGGAGAACATGCAAGATCCCTGGCCTGGGAATCGCCGAAATTAAGAAATAAGCAGGTAAGATGATGAATGGAGTGAAGTTTAACTTTGGGAAATCAGCTGCTGTTATTATCTCATTGTAAAAAGCTTGCCATCCCATGTGCCACCCCATGTCCTTCAGTTGGCGTCTGTAAAGAAAAAGCCTAACTTGGCTGTAGACATCTCTCGTCTCAAGCGCATCACTTCACAGAACATTTGCTCAGCTGCAGGGGGAGAAACAGAGTGTATGACTCCATCTTGAAAACTCAAGGCTGTTATTCACAAGCATATAAATGTCAGTCACTCACCATCATGCCTGACCAGTCCCTGCTGGATGTATCTGATATAAGTGAAGAAGTTACATACTGATGTTATCTGGGGTTAATGGAAAATAAAAGGTTTAATATAATAGAAAAAGTATTTATTTGTGACAAAATGTAAACATCAAAAGAGACAAACGAAGTTAGGTTTGTACCCGCGATCTGCTGGATGGAGAGATGTAGTAATAATTCTCTTTATCTCCCAGTTTGATGCGATGGCGACAGAGATGGGCCTTTCCACTCAGGGCACACTTCCTGTACCGAAGCACATGAAACTCATTACCAATCAAACAGTAGCCCAAACAATATTCAGAGAAATATCATTAAAACTATAATTTAAAAAAGTCCTCCTATATAAGTGTTAAAGGTTAAATTATTATATAAACCCCAGCACTAGGTGTTATTTGTCTTATGTAAGTCAGGGGTGTCCAAATACTTCTTTATTGATTGATTTATTAACCAAATCAATCATTCATTCATTTTATCTTCTTACCCGCTTATTTTTCTAATTCGGGGTCACGTGGGTCTGCTGGCACCTATCCCACCACACATAGGTCAAGAGTTAGGGGTACACCCTGGACAGATTGCCAATCCATCGCAGAGCCACACAGACAAACAACCACTCACACACACACACTTTCACTCCTATGGACAATTTAGAATCACCTAATGTACCCAGAGGAAACCCACGCAAGCTCAGGGAGAACAAGCAAACTCTGCACAGACCCCGTGCCATGGAATTGAAACCGAGACCTTGTTGTGAGGCAACCGTCCTGACTTCTACATCACCTAAAAATATTATTGTCATTGGGAATAATAAACACCTAAAATAATCAGCTCAAAAGATCTGCCCCTTTAATTCCTACAGCTCTGTCTCACAGTTACCCCTGTGCTGCAGCCATGAGTAAACATCATTCTGTAGATTAATTTAAATTGTGTTAAGGAAGAATTGTATCGTGCTGGTCCACACAATTGGTTTTGTGACTGGGTAATAGGCACCCCTGAGGTCCAAAAAAAAAAAGGAATATCTTAATAGGATAAAAGAGAAGACAAAGTGGGCTGTTAAAGGATTAGGAAAACTTCTTAATTAGTGTAAAGTCCCATGTTCTGAATAATTCCGTATAGCAGTAATGTTATGATATGTTAAGATTGGAATAAAGAGACTGTCTTTTATTGGCCAATGATAACGCAGCATCCACATGGGTAAATAGAAATACTATATAAATACTATTAAATTAAGAGTGATCTGTTAGAGATACTGTAATCTCTAATCTTCTGCAACAGAAAAAGATTTAAGCCAAACAGAATTGAACAGTGAAAATTACATTAACGTTTATTCATTTGGCGGATGCTTTCATTCATGGTGACTTGCTTATATTTATTTATTTGAGCAGTTGATGGGAAAAGGGCTTGTTCAGAGGTTCAGCAATGGCAGCTCGGTGGTCCTACGAATCAAACCTATGATCTTATCTAACTATATTAAGCAACGTAATCTCCATACGATGTATAAAATATGAAAGGAGTTAATATAAAATGAGTTAAATAAAATAGAATTAAAATGAGTTAAAATGAAGTTTTAATGTATGGTTCTCCTGGATATGTTTGAGTATGTCACACTACTGTTCATGCTAACAGGATTAGCTAACATGAATGTGTAATTTCATGAAACTAAGTAAAATTAAAACTAAAACAACAACAACAACAACAACCAGTGAAAGCTCCAGGAAGTCAGTTGAAGAGAAACAAACTTAATCCTTAGCAGCACACAAGATGTTATGCAGAAAGAAAAATACGGGGAGCTGAATTAGAACAGTGATTAGCCTTTTTAGCTTCCAATGTCACTTACGTCTCTACTGGTGCCCGGTTGCCACTGTGAAAACAAGCTCATATCAAACTAGGATCAAAGAGTGTAATGAACAGCATGCTGGACAAATGATTTATAATATCCTAAATTTAACTTTACTATAACTGAGCCAAAAATGCTGACAGGTCATAGAGTGCACTCACTTGGGTCCTCCTCCGCCACCATTTGTGGATTTGTCCATTGTAGTCAATGCCACAGGCTCGACAGTCAAGAAGTTATCTTCTACAGCTTTCTGAACTAACCGAGACAGCTAGAGGAAGAGATCAAATTAAGTGATTTGTGATCCAAATCTGAGAAACAGATATACAGATGTACAAGCAAATAAGCAACTCACTTCGGAGCATGTAAAGGAAAGACAGGGTCCAATGTCCTCTTTATAGATTCGGGTTAGAAAGGCAGATGACCGATCCAAAGTTGGCTTCTCCCTCCATGACAAAAACTCAGCAAACAACACGGAATCCAACTGTGAAGAACAAGGAACATGATGATGTTAATGGTTTAGTGCTTCTCTAACAGTCTGACTATGATAATCCCACAGCAGGGTTAATTCTAGATTCTGATTGGTTGGATGATGTTCAGCAAAAAGCTTCTTAAATCGGACTTTTCTTAATGCGTTTGATGTTCTTGTTTTTAATGGGAACAGGAACTGGGTAGATGCTCAAAACATGCTGTTCCTACAAATAGTCTTTGATTAGTTTTTTTTTTATTATAGAAGGCTTACTTAACATTCCATAAGTCTTGACAGTCAGGACAATTTCTCACCACAGGAATGTCAGCCACAGGAATGTCTTTATGATTTCTGGTATTTCGCTGTAGTGAGCCCATCTTGACTTCTGAGAGACACTGCCACTCTGAGAGGCTCTTTTTATACCCAAGAAAGGTATATCCCGTTAGGGGTCGAAACATTCGACTTGGCAGAGTTTTATGCTGGATGCCTTTCCTAACGCAACTCTCCCATTTCACCCGGGCTTACGACCAGCACTAAGGCTGCACTGACTTGTGCAACCCAAATGGCTGGGACTCCAAACATGTTTTTGGACAGTGGGAGGAAACCCACGCAAGCGCGAGGAGAACATGCAAACTCCGCACAGAAAGAACCCAGGACCTTGTGAGGCGACCGTGCTATCCACTACGCCGCCTCTTTTTATACCCAATCATGTTGCCAATTGACCTAATAAGTTGCAAATTGGTCCTCCAGCTAATTCTTACATGTACATTTCACTTTTCTGGCCTCTTATTGCTGCCTGTCCCAACATTGTGATATTCAGGAAGTTGATATGTTATCTATATTTTATTCTGAATAAAATATTGAAATTTGAAACTTCCACTTAATTGCGTTCTGTTTTTATTCACAATTTGTACAGTGTCCCAACTTTTCTGGAATTGGGTG
>JAOTRA010000008.1:9688905-9702271 GCA_026260255.1 Pseudolaguvia tuberculata | reverse complement strand
TAGGGAATAAGCGGGTAAGAAGATGAATGAATGAATGAATGAATGAATGAATGAATGAATGAATGAATGAATGAACGTGAACAGAATTAAAAGTACTTTCTTTTCTGTAACTGGATATAAATTTATATAATAAGCTTTACGTGACATACATGGAACAGATTTTAACAAGGTACAGTTCATCTCCCATAAAACTGCATTACATTCAAAACCTTCTCTCTCTATTCAAGGACTGATAACAGCAGAGGAGTTAAAGCAGCTGGAAGAACTACCATCACCTCATAATAAATTCTGGGTTCCTTGCATATGGTTTGTGAATCTGGCTGTGAGATCACGGATAGAAGGACGCATCAACAATGACGTGGCTCTCACTGCTATTCTAAATGTATGTTTAACGACTGCAGCTTAGTGACGCAATATTAAACACATATCTTCTTAAATTACTTTGTTTTTGAAACTGTTATTATTATGTGTGTGTGTGTGTGTGTGTGTGTGTGTGTGTGTGTGTCTTTTCTCCTTTTAGGAGTTGAATACTTTACGCTCACGGTGCATGAAGCTGTACAGTTATGATTGGATTAGTCTACCACTTGTGTACACACAGGTCGGACTAATCTAACAAGAGTAGGATCTGACTAATGTTACTAACAACCTCTAGATGTTTATGTGAACAATTTGATTTGTCCCACACATCATATCATTTGCTGATTTTAATTTCCTTAATTACCATGAGTAAATGTTGTTTTGTAAATGTTGTTTCTTTACATACAGATATTTAAAAACCTTTCTTAATGTTTAAATGAGCACAACCAAGTCAGAGGTGTCTGAACCCAAACAACTAAGCTATATCTGTATATTTAAAGGTGGTGACTGTGGCCGTATACAGTTTCTTTTTGACTTGTCTCATTGGTCGGCAGTTTCTCGACCCCACTCAAGGCTATCAGGGTCACAACCTTGATTTCTACTTTCCTGTCTTCACGCTGCTGCAGTTCTTTTTCTATGTTGGCTGGCTGAAGGTGCTGTAGGGTTTTTAAGTTTATGTTTCTAACTGATTCAAACATTTTTTTTTTTACTTAAACCCCTATTTCATGCAAGAAACTCTGACGTTGATGTAATTCAATAATTAAAGGTGGCAGAGCAACTTATTAATCCTTTTGGTGAGGATGATGATGATTTTGAGACAAACTGGCTAGTGGATCGTAACTTGCAGGTATTTTATTACATTTAATCTCAAATTATTAAAAATAATAAATAAATTGAATTTCTATAGTTGATAGGAATCTAATTGCTCTGCCCATCTACATCTCAGGTGTCGTTGCTGTCAGTTGATGAAATGTATGATCTGCTTCCGATGATAGAAAAAGATAAGTACTGGAATGAATCAGAGCCCCAGCCACCATACACAGTTGCCAGTGCTGAACACCAAAAATCCTCTTATATGGGCTCTGCTCTGGACATCAGGTGAATAAATGAGGTCATCACTGGGTATTTTTGATAACAAAATCTGGAACCTCTTTTTTATTTATGGGAAGTGGTAGACTAGTGGTTAAGGTGTTGGACTAATACCAGAAAGGCCGGGGTTATATTCCCACTTCCACCAAGCAACCAATGTGGGCCCTTGAGCAAGGCTCTAAACCCACAATTTCTCAGTTGTAAAAAAAAAAAAAAAGTGACCAAATGTATGGATAAGAGCGTCTGCCAAATGCCAAACTGTAACTGTATTTGTTTCTCACAGGGTTCCTAAAGAAGATATGGAGTTTCAGCATAACCTAGAGCAGATCAAGGAGCATGAGGAAGCCAACCATTCCACTCCTCTTTTGGGAAGTTTAACTCGTATGCTGGGTGTGCAGTCAACTCATTCCTCCTCTAGGGTTTCTCTTCTCCGTCGCCGCCCACGGGCTCCTTTCAACCGCTTTCCGCTGTATCTGCATCAGGGAGCCCCTGTAATGCACAACCAGAACCCAAATATGCCTGAATATGACATGGCTGAGTATGCATTTTTCTCTATGCCCCCATATGAGAGACCTGGGTTCTATAGTTGCCCACAGACACCAATCCATTGTCTTCCTCCACCTGCTAATTGTCCCTGCACACCACGAAGAACACAAGTCGACATGTCACACAGCCTCAGCTCAGTTTCTAATCCTCTGCTGGGCTCACAGCTGCTGCCCCCGGATACAGCAGGCCACATATCTTGTTCCACAGGCCTGATCGGGATAGGAGAGAACACATTAGAACACGGTTCTGCATCCACTTTCTCATTCCCTGATCCTGTAGCAGAGATGTGCCCTCCAAACAAAGGGTGGCCAAATCAGGCACTGCACCCCCATTGTCCACCAACTTCTTGCTTTTCAATGGACACTTTACCTCCAACAGAAGGACAGCAAGGACCCTTAAGCCCCCATTCAACATCTGGGGTTGCTGATAAAGTGTTCTCCTTCACTTCTTCTAAATGGAATCCCATACTAAGAAGCAATTATTCCGGGTGCAAAAACGCATCAGGTACAGCAAGCAACAACATTGACAACAGCAAGAATAACTTGTTCGGTTTCACAGGTTTTGCATGTGGCTCAGGCAGCGACCCAAGATTTGTCAGCAGAAGCAATATGACCAACTCAACCAGTCCCATCACTCCTACTACTACAAATACAACAGTGCAAACAGCAGCTCAGCACAATACTCTCAGGGAATCTGGGACCTCATTATCTAAGGAAAACCTACTGGGAAGTTTAGGGGTGCAAAATGGATCTGTGACATCCAATGGGGTGTGAGAAAAGTTCTGAGAAAGGATAAAGAGATTTCTACAAAGAAACTGTGACCAAAAGAAACATTTACATCACAAAATGTAGAAACAAAGAAATGATAACTGCCGTTATAATAAGAGAAGATTAATATTGTTGCACAATAAGCATTTCAATTCTAGTTTAGTTGACAATGATTAAATAAGACAATGTAATTTAACTCAGAAACACAGCAAGCAAATCTTAATAGAAGCTCTATAATACTTAGTAAGCAATTACAACATAGCACTATTTAGTAATGCATTTCAATCAGCACTTTAAACACACAATTTAAAAAAAATATATATTGTGGTGAATGTGTTATAAATATTCATTCATTCATTTTCTTACCCGCTTAGTCCCTAATTCACAGGGGTTTGATGGAGCCTATCAAAGAGAACATAGAATGAGAGGCAGATGTACAATTCGCCAGTCTATTACAGGGCACACATATTCAAACAACCACTCACACATTCACTCCTATGGGCAATTTAGAGTCACCAATCATTCATTCATCTTCTTACCCGCTTATTCCCGAAGCCAGGGACCTTCCTGTTGTGAGGCGACCGTGCTATCCACCACGCCACCAGCACCACACAGAAAGATCCCCGGCTTGGGAATTGACCCCAGTAACTTCTTGTTGTGAGGCGACCATGCTAACCATTCATATTTTATATGTTGTGTATGTCGTGTTGTGTACCGTCCTACTGTATTTTGCTGGTCACTTTTAGACTTGAGTTCTTTAATAAGATGGCATCTTGGCCAAAAGTATTTATAAATTACTTTTTTCTGATAGAAATTATATAATCTATGCTATAGAATGTGCATATATTCTAAATGTTATGCAAGCTTTGCTTAACCATTTTTTACAAATATAACTTTATAAACATAGAACATTATTTCATCTGAACATTAAAGTTTTTAAATGCTCATTAATAAAGTTCAGGTTATAACATTGAATTATATTAATGTAAACATTCCTCCACTCCACTAGTTGGCGACAACACTTAATACTGTAAGCCCTAAATAATGGCGTCTGCAGTCTATCTAGTGCACTAATGTAGAACAGGGAGTGATTTGGGATACAGCCTAAAGTTTGTCCAACCATAGCGCATACCTTCAACTGGACTCGAAGTGTTCAAAATGGAAAATACTGTACTATTAATCTTTATCTGAAAAAGTTTGGACCAGTCCAGTAGGACATGGCTGTGAGTTCGGCAGTCTTTAAGTTCAGGGATCCTCCTGACACAGTGTTCTTTGATTTGGAGACTACCGGTCTTGGTATGTATACGGTAACGTCTATCAATATTTTATGCATTATTTCAAGGTCCCGGGTTCGATTCCCGGCCAAGAGGTCATTCTTGAGGCGTTTGCCTGTTCTCCCCGCGGGTTTCACCGGTTTCCTTCCACAGTTTAAAAAAACCCCCCAAACATGTTCATTAGGTTGATGGTTATTCTAAATGACCCATACGAGTAAGTGTGTATTTGTCGATGTGTGACCCTACGATGGACTGGTGACCTGTCCAGGGTGCCTTTCGCATTATGTGCTCTTGGATAGGCTGCAGCAGACCCCATTGACCCCGAATGTGTGGGTTTAGAAGAGAAATTAATAAACGTTTCCTGCTCTTGTATACGTGAAAAAAATAGATCGTCAAAACCCCCAGCCAGTCCACACTAACCTGGCTAAATTCATTCATTCATTCATTCATTCATTCATTCATTCATTCAAACTGCAATTTAATATTATTATTATTATTATTATTATTATTATTATTTTATTTATGGAACATTTTAGTAATCAGGTGTATCTTAATGCATAGATAAATATTTACTGTTATTCTTTACTGCAATCTTCTTTCTAATGTTATAAGTGATTTCATTCATCCATTCTCATTCATTCATTCATTCATTCATTCATTCATTCATTCATTCATCTTCTTACCCGTTTATTCTATAATTTGGGGTTACGGGGGTCTGCTGGTGTCTATCCCAGCGCACATAGGGCGAGAGGCAGGGGTACACTCTGTCCATCCGGGCCATCACAGAACACACATGGATGAACAACTATTCACACACACATTCACTCTTATGGGCAATTTAGAATAAATACTCAACCTAATGTGCATGTTTTGCACTGTGGGTGGAAACCGGAGTAACCAAAGGAAGCCCACGCAAACGCTGGGATAACATGCAAACTCGGCACAGAAAGACCCCTGACACAAGATTCGAACCAGTGACCTTCCTGTTGTAGGGTGACCGTGTTATCCTCTACCCAACCCCTCTCGTCCCTCTTAACGATTTATTTATATATCATAATTGAAAAAAAAAAAAATCTTAATTAGCAGTTGAGGGTTACAGACCTTGTTTAGTGGCCCAGCAGTAGCAGTTTGGAGTACTCCTGTTCCCACTCCTTTATGACAGCAGACAGTGAGAAGACAGATCACCCCTCCTCTCATTGAATATGATAGAGCTCAGCAGCGCCAGGTGAGTTGGGAGTAAAATGATTTCAGTAAAGTTATGTAAATGTAGATAAATGTATGGACTGTATAAAAAATGAGTTGAGAATAGCAAGTGCAATCATTACAGCATGACCTGCTCACGTAAGCACATCTGTTTAAAACTTTACACAGCAAGTAAGAACTTTTCTATCTAGTCAGATTTCCAGCATCTCCAGCCTTTGGATAAGGGTGGAAATTAAATCCAAATATTTTTGTCTATTATATAATATCATTTAGGGCGGGTAGCATGGTCACCTCACAACAAGAAGGTCCCGGATTTGAATCCCGGGCCAGCGATCTTTTTGTGTTGAATTTGCATATTCTCCTCGTGCTTCCACTGGGTACTCCGGTTTCCTCCCACAGTCCAAAAACATGCCGATTAGGTGGATTGGTGATTGTAAATTGTCCATAGGAGTGAATGTGTGTGTGAATGGTTGTTTGTCTATGTGTTTGCTCTAAGATGTACTGGCAACCGGTCCAGGGTGTACCCCCACCTCTCTCCCTATGTGTGCTGGGATAGGCGCAGCGGCCCGAGTTAGGGAATAAGCGGGTAAGGAGATGAATAAATGAATGATAAAATAATTTAGTGGATTATATAATTTAGTTTTAGGTTAAATATGGAGATAATGTCTTTTCAAAAAGCATTAAAACTGTTTAACATTTAATTGTTTAGTCATTTTTAGCTATTCATTCATTCATTCATTCATTCATTCATTCATTCAACTTCTGACCCAATTATTCCCTTGTTCGGGGTCACAGGGGTCTGCTGGAGTCTATCCCAGCACACATAGGGCGAGAAGCAGGGGTACACCCTGGACAGTTTGCCAGTCCATCACAGGGCCACACACACAGACAAACAACCACTCACAAACAATTCTCTGCTAGGGACTTACCTTACCAATCAACCTTTTGTACATGTGTTTGGATTGTGGGAGGAAACTGGGGCACCCGGATGAAATCCACACAAGCATGGGGAAAACATGCATTAACTCATGTGTCACATTATGTTTCAGTTCTTTTACCTGTTTGCAAGTGAATTATTTATTGTGTAGCAATACTTTTCCTTGAGAAGAAGTTCATTGCTGGATGTGGAAGTCCAAAAGCATTATTATTATCACAAAGGAGGGACTGAAGTTTACACAGATCTAAAACTTGTAGTTTGAGGATTAATCACTTGTTAGCCACAGTCTAGTTTTTTTTTTTTACTAGATGTTCCGATTGACATACTAATAACTTCCTATTTTATTTTATGAACTCTGGTAGCTCAGATTGGTTTTGATTGCTTACTGGAAGACTGTGGGTTTAATTCCCAGCACTGTAAATTTACCTATGCTGGGTCCCTAAGCATGGCCCTTAAACTCCAGTTGCACAATTATATAAATTAATTAAATGTAAGTAAATCTTGATAAAGGTGTCTGCCAATCAATCTATGTAAAATCTGAATGTAATAAGTGTTACATTAGTTACAATAAACCAGGAATCTCCTGACAGGCTTTCTTTTAGTCCAACGCTTTGCCTGTTAGTCCAAACTCATGTTTATAATACAGGACTGCTTTGCACAAGCATTGTAAACCAAAGATAATAACAGAAAAAGTTTGCCGAAGCTCACTTTCACTTATTGTGATTTTCACCGTGATTATTTTGTGTCTAGGCTCATCATGTGACATTGTTCAGCTAGCAGCAGTGAGCGGTCATCACACATTAAACGTCTACATGGTTCCTCGATGCCGGATGGAGCCTGGAGCTTCAAGGATTACAGGTTTTAAAGTACGCCGCCATCGACTATTTCTTCATCACAGGCCAGTTCTCACCAACTCGCTGAAAGAAGCCCTGGTGTCCTTTATAACCTTCCTTCGTATGTTCAGACGCCCACTGCTGGTGGGTCACAACATTCGCAGGTTTGATTGTCTTGTCCTGGCCAGAGTCTTGGATGAATTTAACCTTAAAGCAGCCTTCCAGACTGAAATCCTGGGCTTTCTGGACAGTCTACCGTTAACTAAACAGCTTCTCAAGGATTGTGGTGTCCATAGCTTCAAGCAGGAGAACTTGGTTAAGACTGTTCTTGGGCTTTCATATGCAGCTCATGATGCCTTGGGTGATGTCCAGGCCCTGCAAAAGCTTTACTGGGCTCTCAGACCAACAGCCAGTCAGATTCAGCAGCACATTTTCAGCCTGGACTCAGTGGGAAGTAAACACACAACCAAACTTCCAACCAAAGACTAATAATGAACATGTACCAGTTCTGAAAGGAGTGAAATGGCTTAACTAGTAATTAATTGTGTAATATTTACCTCATGTCATGTCTTTATGATGCATTAATATACTGAAAGGCATTAAAAGCAAACTTGCAGTTTGGAGTAGACAAAATTCAGTTTTATGAATATTAACATTTTTAATAAATAAATACACATTGCGTTGTACGACTGTTTTTGGTTTTATATGCATTTCTTTTTCAAATAAATGTTTTATATGTTCACTAACGTGTGAAAATAGGTATCACTTGTTAATCTAGGTTTAATGGTGAACCAGCTAAAGCGAGTAAAGGAATTTGTGTGCATTCTCACCTGTATGGACCAGAATCCAAACCAGAAGTCATCATTGGAAATAAATGAAAGAACTTATGGTGACACGGTGGTCACGGGCCGGGGGTCATCCTCTCTGAAGTTTGCATGATCTCCCTGTGCTTGCGTGGATTTCCTACAGGTATTCCGGTTTTCTCCCACAGTCCAAAAACATGTACATTAGGTCGATCAGAGATTCTAAATTGCCCATAGGAGTGAATGTGTATGAGTGGTTGTTTGTCTATGTGTTCCCTGCGATGGACTGGCGACTCGTCCATGGTGTACCCCTGCCTATTGCCCTATAAGCGCTGGGATAGGGACCAGCAGACCTCCGAATTAGGGAATAAGCGGGTAAGAAGATGAATGAATAAACTTTCCTTATACAAGGTGACCACCAGCCCACTTGATCTGGTTTTTCTGGTTAGAGGAGATCTGACCCCAATTTTTTTTTCTTACTCTATTCTGTCACGGATGGACACTTGGTTCTTTGCTCTATTCTTTGGTTCTTTAATTATTACAGATGATAATAATTAAATTGATGTTTTAGTGAGAGTTTAATGTTTGTTGTAATGGCTTTTATATGTGATTCAGAAAATTACTTAAAAACCGATTAAAAAAAAAAAGCGATTAAATTAAGACACCGATCAGAAGTATTCATATAGAATTGTAGTTTATTAATGTTTACATAGAGTTTAGAGAACCTCATGCCACAGCAGATTCAAAAATGCTTATCCATGCCTTTATTCCAAACTTTACTGGAGGTAGCAAATATTGAAATCCGATTGAGCTGCAGACGGAACAACTGAGACACAAGCTGTGTCGGGTAACCGCATGTGAAATTCAGAGTTAACAGTAAACCAGAGTTAAGATATAAAATAATCTTTAATGCACATCGATCCAAATCCCATTAGTAGTCCAAAGAGTGCAATCTCATTGGGACAGAAAGAGAGGACGGACAGTACAGTACCAACAGTAACAACTTCAAACAAAGTAAAAACAATCCGCAACTTTATCCTTTTTCACAGTATATATCTGACCAAAGCATTCTGTCTAAACGAGTAAACAAACTACATTGGCAGATTCATAAGAGTGTAAACGCAATTTAGCTTTCTTAAAAAATCATTTCAAAGTGATTTTTATTTTGAAATACTTAAAAAGTCCCTGAATTGTGAGTTGTGTTTCAATTAGTCAGTGTCAAGATTACGGACTGAGCATGTGCAATTATGTTTTCCAGCTTTGAACATTTCCCAGTGTAGAATTACCTTTCCTTACAATAAGCGTAACTTTAATGCAAGCTGAAGTGATTTGAAGTGGTCTGAAGGTTAATTTTAGGGTTCTATAAGGTTCATTATAATTAAACATAAAACATGCATTTGCTCATTCGAATAATGAATCCAACACTATGGCTGGATGTGATGTCAATAGTGTGATGAGTGGGCAGTTTTTGTTTTTTTTGAAAAGCACATGCTTAGTAATAAGAATGAAAGATTGTGATAATAGAGGAGGTGTGTTTGTTTAACGAACTTTTCTTCAGGCAAATGCATAAAAATCTTGATTTTTTCATGCTTAGCCTTTATGTATGTTTGTAGTATGTTTGAAAACTGGCACTTAATAATTGTATCATTCGATTATTAAAATATTAATACCTCGGTTCAAACACTTTATGGTTCAAAGGACAGGACCATGAGTAATAAACACAGCCTATATTTTAGTGTGAGTTGTCACTGATTCGTATTGTAGTAGAAGTGTGTTATTTCCTCAGTGGCTCTGTGCCCTTATAGTCGCTGATAAATAAGCAACGTTAAAACAAAAGTAGAAGGTTAAAATTGTACATAATGAATATCATAGTAAGACAAAACCCAACCTATTCACTTAGGATGGCTTTTACATCTAGAGAAGACAGCAGGCCCGGAACATTATCATCCCGGATGAGGTCACTTGTAGCGTGACGCTCTCGTTGGCTGAAATAAACAGCACAGAACCCCTGTGCAGCATGATATCTGAAAGAGCGCTGGCCTCGCCCTGAATCACTAAAAGGATGGATGCACAATCCAGTGGGCTCATGGTGTACTGCTTCACAGAGGGAGGAATCTGGAGGTGCAAAAATAACATCAATAAAAATATTGAATAGCTCTTATGTAAAAATCAAATGAAATGTGTGTTTTATTATAAATGATGCTATTCATTAACTAGGCTTCCTCTGTCTCTGTGGAAACTGACAGGACTGACTAAAATCTGCACATTTCTTGTTGCATGAACTTATGGAAGAACTTGATTGGCCAGTGTCGCTCTGGCTGATGGACGGAAAGAGAGGATAAGATGCCTGGAGCAGTCCTGGGGCACAGCTTTGTTATTTTCAGAGATGTAATGCCATGTGATGTTTTATTCTTTAATTGTTTAATTGTTGTCAATCCTTTATCCGTATTCACCTTTTCCTAGTCTGTTCAACCAAATTCTATCCTGGAGACAACCGGCTTAATCTAATAAAGATGCTCATTTATTAGTTTCCCAGACACAGCAAAGCAATTTGCGTGGTGCAAAACACATGGCAAAAAGAACTACTAAATACACAAACATAATACAGAAAGGCATTACTATGGAATTAATTTACTCTCAATAATTAGGCAATGATATCATTATATAATTGTATTTTTTTGTATTATAAAAATGAATATGTATTCATAAAGTATTTTCCACAAATACAAAACACAATTCACAGATACACAATTGTACCAATGTTTTTGGTCACCTGAGCATCACAAACACGGGATTTTCAACAGATTAATTCCCATTTTTGCGATTGGATGAAGCTCCACTCTTCTAGTAAGACTTTCCAGGCCAAAACTTTCATTAGGCATCAACAGTATTAGTGAGATCAGACACTAATGTCAGATGGTGGTAAGACTAGGACTTTGTGCTGAACTATTTTTTTGCTATGTGATAATGGAGCTTAGGGGTTTTGTGCTCAGGGTTATTGTCATGCTGGAACAATGATGGAGTCTCTTAGTTCCAGTGAAGGAATAATGTAATGCAACAAGCTACAAAAACATTCTAGACAACTGTGGCTTCCACATTTATAGCAACATTTACATATGGAACAAAAACTTGGCAATATAAGTGTATCTTTGATAATGACGGAAAACCTGAACATTAGATTTGCTGGGCGAAAGCTATACCACAGAACCACCATTCGGCAGTGAACACTGTTTACAATGTTCAAGCCTATAGACTCAGTGGCATGAACACACCAAATACACTTTAAAACTAACACAAGACATTTTCTTTGTGTAAACTACTAAATGGTTTATTTGACTTCTCCTTTTGTCTGTGGATGACCTCTGACCTACAAATCTCTTCCTTTTAAAAGCTTTTTTTTTAAACTGGATTTTTGCTGTATAACAGATTAAAATACATTCAGTCATCTTCTTACCTGTTTATTCCTTAATTTGGGGTCACAAGGGTCTGCTAGATCCTATCCCAGTGCACATAGGGCGAGAAGCAGGGGTTACACCCTGGACAGGTCGCCAGTCCATCACAGAGCACACATCACTCCTATAGGCCATTTTGACTCACCAAATCAACATAACATTCATGTTTTTGGATGGTGGGAGGAAACCGGAGTGCCCGGAGAAAACCCACGCAAGCGCGAGGAAAGCATGCTAACTCGAATCGAACCCGGGACCTCGGGACCTTCTTGTTATGAGACAACTGTGCTAACCACTACACCACCCTGTTACATTTCAAATGTTTAATATTCAAAATGAGTTTATCTAATGTGTCTAATCTAACACAGAGTAAAATACCTGTATCCTCATGACTGTAAAGTCTGGTACGGGTGGGTCATACAGGTGAATGCAGGGGTCTGAAGGATCCTGAACCGAGGGAAAGATTTTGGCACTGACTGGAGCAGGACTGTAGTTTAACATTTCACACAATGTGTTCACATCAATGTACTTCGGGGTCAATCCAGCGCGCACAGTGTTATCCGAACAGGCCATGCACTCCACGCAATCTAAAGGATGAAACTCTGGTTAGTGGTTTTTTATTTGGGTGAATTAACCTATTAATATTTGTATTTGAAATAAACTATTACTAAACTAAACCCAACGATAAACATTACAATAGTCATGTTTTTCCCTGTAATTTGACAAAAACAACATTTATTGTGTAGTTAATAAACAGTAGAGAAGATGCCTGTGTCCAGCACAGAGAACAATAAAATGTCTACAGGGTTTTCCATGATGCCATGTGCTTCTTCAGAAACAATAAAAGGTGAATATAAATGCTCTTGTAATAATTATTCAATCTTTTCATGGTAGAAAATTAGGCTCTCTTATTCACCAGTCAGTTAGAACTGATTGTTTGACAGGGTCGGGGTAAATGAACTTGAGTTCAGACTGGCAGATTTAACATTAGAACCTCCTTTAAAAACCTCCCAAAAGATTGAACAGCTAAAAGAAAAGTACCTCCAGACAGGTAGGCATGAGGTTCATTAGCTCCCAAAAACATAGCTTCTCCCGGGTGCAGCAGAATATGATTGAGGAAATAGATGGAAAAACAGCCTATGTCACCAGGATACTGGGAGTGAAGCCGAAGCAGCAGCTTTCCGTTACTGCCTGACATGTCTTTGCCAACAGCCTCTATGAGTATAAAGTTATTGTTTTAACTCATAGAAGAAATACAGCTGAAAAGTGACATTTCAAGATTTTAAGTTTTTACCTTCTTCAGAGACTCTTTTCACCAGCATGTTTAACTGATCTACAAATACTTTTTTCTCACAGTTCATCATGCGACTGAAGCACTTCTTTAGTGCAAGAGAAGCACGTTCAGGGTTATTTCTGCTGCTCTGCAGCTCTTCTGCTGCCTCATTACCTACCAGAGCATGGAATTCTGGGACATCTAAAAGAAAGAAAAACACACATTCAGCAAAATGCTCCAGCGTCAGGGGAACACTCCCATACACACACGCTGGCCTGAAAATACATCAGTTCTGCAATGTACTGTGAATCAACATGATGATTAAAAAAAACACACTTGCTTTTGAGAAAGGAAATAATTTCCTCCACCGGCCGAAATCCACAAAGACCCTCAAACTCTGTCAGTGCAATTGCCATCTCTGGCTTATGGTTGTTGTCGGGGTAGTGCTCAGGAAATTGAGCATGTAGCTTAGCTGCCAGTTCCTAAACAGGATATATTAACTGATTAAATGCGGAAAATATTTATATAGATGACTATATAAGAGTCTTACTCTGTTTGGATGAGCTTGGATAGATAGTGCGGTCCTGACTGACAACACTTTAAACAGGAATGGAAGCTGTCCTTGGAATGTGTCCTTGACCTTTGACCCTAAACATGCTGGATAATCAGCGATCCACTGTCCCAGTGTCCTTTGCGTTATTCTGTTGTCTTTGATAAGAGCATCTCCCTTAGGATGGGCACCCATCCAAAGCTAATAAACACACACACACACACACACACACAGACACACACACACACACAGACACACACACACACACAGACACACACACACACA
>JAOTRA010000008.1:9648560-9677426 GCA_026260255.1 Pseudolaguvia tuberculata | reverse complement strand
GTGTGTGTGTGTGTGTGTGTGTGTGTGTGTGTGTGTGTGTGTGTGTGTGTGTGTGTGTGTGTGTGTGTGTGTAGGAAGACCTGAATGGTACCACTATCCCAGCCTTTACTACCCCGTCGCAGCCTGCTGTACTGCAGCCCTCGGTGGAGCCAAGCCCTCAGGTTAGTGTCACATCTCATGCAACAAAAGATTTGTGAAATTTTCACCAATGCAATGAGTGATACTGTAAAATGTAGCTGAATGTATGTGAAAGCACTGAAGCCGAGTCCCACGTCCTACTTCTGCAGGCAGCTGCAATTGCAGGCCAAGCCAATCTGCTGAGACAGCAAGAAGAGCTGGAGAGGAAAGCAGCCGAACTCGAGCGTAGAGAGCAGGAGCTGCAGAGCCGAGAGAGAATTACAGGTAGAGTGCACACAGCCTTCACAACAGACATGCATAAAGCACATAATCAAATCAGCAGAATAAAGCCAATGTAAAGCTATATTCCACTTCCTCTGCACAGGCAAAGAAAACAACTGGCCTCCACTGCCCAGAGTCTTTCCTATTAAACCATGCTTCTACCAAGATTTCTCAGAGGAAATTCCAGAGGAGCACAGACGCCTCTGCAAGATGATGTATTACCTGTGGATGTGTATGTAACGCTTAGATCCTCTCCTTATACTGGATATTTACTGGTAGTCATGTTAGTAGTCACTTCATGCAAACTGTTCCACTGTAATTTATTCAGCCAATCCTGCTGCACAGGTTCCTCCGGGTAAAAGCTGTCGTGCTTTTTAAAAAAAATAAATATATATATATATATATATATATAGATATAGATTAATAAGCTACATTCACCATGTTGACACTAACATATAATGTCACAGCAGCACAAATTTAACGTTGGGCAATATTTTAAACTTGCATAATGTTAATCAAATGCCATTAAACTTCAAGGGACTGTTTTTCATTAACAACTGCACCCATGTCATTATATCACAAGTTTTTTCTTCCTGTCGTATCTTCAGATGGTCAAGTGTCTGTCATATGCATAAATTATATAAACTACAGGAGAAAGAAGTAGATTATCCAGTTTTTTTACGTCACCTTTTTTGCTGGAAAAAACCCCATGAATGTCATTTTTAAAACCTGCAGCTTCTATTTTATTTTACTATGCAATACAAAACAAAATAGTAATCTTTGTGTTCAGAAGAGTTTTCCTTTGATTTTCCATCATACTCAACAGAATACATAAACATCAAGTAACTATGGTCTAAAGAGAAAGTGAAACCTGCTGTGCTGAAGACGTCTGGATGGTTTTGTGCCTAATGCCGTATATTTTCAACTGAAATTTGAGCCATTCTTTTCACCATATCAATTTTTGGTGCTGTGACTTCATAATGTATTGGTAGTAATCATTAG
Source organism: Pseudolaguvia tuberculata (assembly GCA_026260255.1). Lineage (NCBI taxonomy): Eukaryota > Metazoa > Chordata > Actinopteri > Siluriformes > Sisoridae > Pseudolaguvia > Pseudolaguvia tuberculata. The sequence goes on along the minus strand of JAOTRA010000008.1, from coordinate 9,676,025 downwards.
AACTGGTGTAGCAACATTTTTCACACACTATTCTGGAATGTGAGCTGATAATTAGAGCAAGTTTTTTTTAGAACCAGGTTAAATTTCACAGATTAGGTGTGGCAGCTGCAGTAAAATAAGTTGTACTGTTATAAAAACAACAGGACTATCATAACCTCAACTCACACCTAAACTGTTATATAAACATTATTTACTTTCATATTGTTTCTAATTTTTATGTAGCGATTTTTGTCTTGTCATTTATTCATCATTTCTTGCTCCATGTTTTTTCTTACAGTGTATTGTGTGACGTTGTTTCTAAATGTATTGGCGTGTCTGGCTTACTTCACCGCTGATGCCAATAATGGAATGGATTTTGGCTTTTCCATTTTGTGGTTCATCCTTTTCGCTCCCTGCTCTTTCCTCTGTTGGTTCCGGCCCATCTACAAGGCTTTCAAGTGAGGAGCTTCTTCTGATACGTTTTATACACAATCGTATTTTGGGTGTTCATCGATTTTATAGTAAAATTTAAACTGATTGGAGATGTTCGTGTGATGTGGAGTGAAGGATTTTGTTGTTGAACATTCTGTTTTCTCTTTTAGGTCTGACAGTTCCTTCAGCTTCTTCTCCTTCTTTTTTATCTTTTTTGTCCAAATTGCAGTGAATATCATTCAGTGTGTGGGTATACCACACTGGGGCAACAGGTCAGTTGGCATCTAATTCAATTGCATCTGCTGATCCTGCATGAAAATGTTAAATGTATGCAGTGTAATGGTATTTAAAGTATTGGCATATTTTAAAGTAACGAAATAAATATTAACAATAATCAATTCATGGGCGGCGCGGTGACATAGTGGATAGCACGGTCGCCTCACAACAAGAAGGTCCCGGGTTCGATTCCTGGGCCGGGAATCTTTCTTTGCAGAGTTTGCATGTTCTCCCCGCGCTTGTGTGGGTTTCCTCTGGGTACTCGGGTTTCTCACACAGTCCAAAAACATGCAGATTTGGTGGATTGGTGATTGTAAATTATCCATAGGAGTGAATGTGTGCGCGAGTGGTTGTTTGTCTATGTGTTACCCTGAGATGGACTGGCGACCGTCTATGGTGTACGCCCGCCTCTCGCCCTATGTGAGCTGGGATAGGCGCCAGCTGACCCCCGTGACTAAATTATGGAATAAGTGGTTAAGATGAATGAATGAATGAATGATCAATTCATTTGTGTTGGAAAGAAAAATGTTAAATGATTAAGTATAAAACTGTAAGAGAACTATATAGACACACATTGTAACGGTGACACCCATACATCCTTATTGAACACCATAATCCAGATTTCATTCACCTGCCTGCTGTTATTACATCATTCACACTTCTGGCGAGGTTTTCCACTAGATTGTGTTGTTGTTCTGTGGATTAGGGTTTATTCAGGTACAATAATATTATTGAAGTCTGTTGGGGGAGACAGTCTGGGGTTCAATCTGTATTCCAGTTCATCCCAAAGTTGTTCAGTGCGGTTGAGTCAGAGTCAGGGTCCTCGAAAGGACATTCCAGTTCCTCCACTCTTACCGGAATACAGCATGTCTTTATGGATTCCTCTCAGCTTATTTAAAGAAAAAATATTCTAGAAAATTCCAGGCAACAGTTTGGGGATGAACCAGTCATGGCTCAGATATTTGGTGTCCACATACTTTGGCTGTTGATTGTGTTATTTAAGGATATTGCTATAACTCCAATTACACTGTGAATAGTTGCAGTCTTTTGATTAATAGATAAATAAATAAAACTGAACGTTTTGACATGCTGTAAAAGCTGTGACTTAAACATATTTTTTAAAGTAAAAACAATACATCCTTTTGTAGAATACACTGGTTTGTGTTGCCTTTTTTGGTTCTTTGTTAGAACTTGTTGTTTTGACCTCTCACTTGTGGAATGTCTTTGTGGTGATGTTAAAGGCTTCTGTTCTGTTGGTGCTGGAAACTCCATCTCCCTGCATTAACTCCTCTCGGGCCTTTCTTCACTTTTCTCCTTTGTGTCTGAAGTAGGTCTTTTCTAGTTTCTGTTCTCTCAATCACCTCCTCTGCTTTATTCAGCTTCATCATCATATTTCTTAAGCGGGTTAGATATTAACGGTTTGCTGTTGTGTACCGTGTTTTTGTGATCCTAGTGGCTGGATTTCGGCTTTAACTGTGATCTCCAGCCACCTAGATGTGAGCATAGTGATGATTGTGGTTGCAGCTTTCTTTACCACATGTGCCGTGCTGTCTGTCATCCTACTGAAAATGGTATGTTTCAGATTTGAAGTTTATTCGTTATGACGAATTTTACGAATATCTACTAAGTCTAAGTATATGTGACTTTTTTTGTTTGTTTTTTCAGGTTCACTCTCATTACCGTCGCACCGGTGCAAGCTTCCAGAAAGCGCAGCAGGAGTTTTCCCAAGGCGTCCTCACCAATCGCGCCTTCCAGACCGCAGCAACCAACGCAGCCGCCTCAGCAGCCCAGAGTTCCTTCCAGAGGAACTAAATTCAGGCCCAAACTATCCCATTTTTCCCTTTAGCCTCCTCCATTGAGCTGTAATCTGGTGCAGGCTGTGCAGCTCCCCATTGTGCCATAGGGCTGCACACACAGCAGTTTAAGAGATGTCAAAAAAAGATGTGGATGTGCTGCCGAAGGGATAAACTCATAACAGCACTCGGTAACGTGCCTGTAAATTTGTAGGCTTTCAGTTGGAATGTGTGTTGTGGGAGAAAGATAGATATTTATATATACTTGCTGTCAACTAAATTACAAGTTAGGATCAATACTCGAGTCATTAATTTATCAACATCAACAGCAAGAAACGAAAGAGGTATTTCTCCACACCACTGTTTGCTCACCTGGCTTATTCACTGTGCATTTTGATAAGGAAATGGTTCTTCTTGATACGGTTTTAGTGACACTTTCAAATAAGATTAATTTTGTCTTGTGATTACAGCCTGATCATGTGTTCATTTATTTAATGCATTCAGTTAAATTGTCATTAGTTCATGAGGAGAGAAAACAAAAAAAACAAAAGTGAAGGGCAGCTCATATTCAGTTCACTGCCAAGTGTTCAGATGATGGAATTGGAGGTTTGACGGTTTTTGCAGTTTAATGCTATTTTAACCAGCACATTGATTCAATAAAAGAACAAAAGGTTAGCTCATATTTGATTAATGCTCACGTTTATAATTGATGATGATGATGAAGGATATCTATCCAAACGCTGCCCTGCCTTGCCTGTGTGTGTATATACCTATAGATTTTATAGTCTCTAATGTTTAACGCCGTGGCTTTCCTGTTCCAAAAAACAATTTTAGCATGTTTTCAAACAGAAATTCTTAGATCATTTTTTTTGCACCTTATGGAAGGGATAAATAAAAATATTTAATATTAATCTGTTTGTGAATGTTAAAATTTGTCTGTAATATTGATTAAAGCAAACATTAAAAAAGTAAGTCTGTTTATGGAGGTAAATTATTGGGTCGTAACTTGATACACATATTCTGATAAAGAAAACAATGTGTAAAAGTACAAAAATGTATATTTTTCCATTGGACTCTGACACCATTGTACGACAGTGTAAATAAGCAGTATGAGCTGGTAGTAGGAGGTCAAATAGAACGTCAGTACAAAGGAAAATGGCGTTCAATATTACAGAATATTTTTTCTACATGACATCAGTTTTTATGTTTTTTAAATTCATAAAAATGTGCAAATGACGTTTTAATGGTTCGACAAACATTTCAGCAATTTTATCATCAAACATTTACAAACATTAGCAGAATTTCTTAATGTCACCTTAACATGAGATGATGAACATGGAAATAAATCTGGCCATGAGAGCTTGTTAAGACAGGTTGATGAAGAAACAGAATCCCTATTTAGATATATAATTATAAATATTATATATAATGTCTTCTGGAAATTTAGAATGGAGAGAATCGGTGCATTTGCTACTAGTTCCAAACTTCTTTTAGTTCAGATCTTTTCATTCAGTTTGTGCTTCAAAACCTCTGCGCAGATGGTCTTGACTCAAGAACAGCAGAGCAGATCAGGTGTTACCGGTGACGTGTCAATCATCCATGTACCGCACTGTAGAACTGTAGATGCAATCCAACCAGTTTTTTAATGAAAATATCCATACATACATATAGGAATCCTATGATCATCACCTGTCACATAACATCTGATGCATATTTCATGTTTCATGCTACAAGAATCCATCAGAAAGCACACGCAGTATTGTCTCTGTCTATTTCCGATGAACATCTTCATTCTTCCGTTGATCGATTTATACAGTCATAAAAAAAATAAAATAAAATAAAAAACAAACAAACGTCCATAATCATATGAACAAACCGGTGTTTCCTTTCACGTAGCAGGAAACATAAGTATAAACGACATGGCCGCTTTAAACAGAGTCCATACAAATCCACGCCTTTTAAACGGCATGTGTGGATTTAAGAACGATGAGCACATGAAACATAAAGAATAAAAATAAGATATACATACATAGATACAAACACAAAAATACCCATCTGAAGTCAAAAAAGTACATTAAAAAAATCTCCTTGAGAGTGAAATGTCTTGCAGCAGTGTTTTTCCTCTGCAAGCTGCTGATCCAACAAGCGCCTGGCATCCTAGCACATGTGAGTTCTTCTTTTCAAAGCTGTGAGTCTTTTCTCCCTGTTGGATGGAAGATGAGTCCTTCAGGCCGTCGTGATGGCGTTCAGGTCCTTCATCAAGCCCTCCAGATGTGCCATCTCTTCAGACAGCTCATCTGTTCTGTAGACCTTAAAAAGGGAGAGAGAGAGAGAACGAGAAAGAAAGGGGGGGCGGCATTCAAGGGAGCACCGGGGTTAGAGTTATGGCCACAGCAAAGGATGAGGTGTGAGAGGAGACGAGGAGAAAGTGAAAGAGATACAGGATGATACAGGAGTTTAATGATGGTAGATATGAGAATGCAGATGGAAAACGGAAAAAAGGGCGGGGTCAATGAAACTGAGATGCAAAATTAAAATGCAAACAAACAGCCCATATACACAGACACACACACATTCAATTTGACAAAGAAAGTTAATGAGATGGGATTTGTTATGTATAAGGAAACATGTGAAATATTGATTATATGGATACAGATTGATAGGTTTACAATTCAGGGTTTAGTAAGTGAACATTTTGAATTAATCCAAGCAGCCAAACCACATTAAAAACGAGGGGAAAAATAGAGGAACACAGGAAAAAGTTTCAGCATTTAAAATTTTCCCTGTAGTTGGAGCAAACAAGTGCGTGTGGAGGAGTATGGTGGACTTACAGACTCTTTCTGTGGTAGCATCTTACTGGTTTCTGATTGGTCAGGAGCACTGGGCACTGTTACAGCTACTGGGGTCCGAGCTCTGCTCAGCGTGCCGATACCTGCCGTCTTTACAGTGCCTACTAAAACAGACAGGTGAAAGAAATCAATTCAGATATCTGCTGTAGTTACCAGTAGTCCTCAATGTGTGTGGGTGTGTGTATGTGTGAGCGAGAGAGAGAGATCAGACCTGGTGGGGGCATGAGCATGGTGCAGGGCAGTGCAGAGCTGGGGGTGCTGTGAGTGGACACAGTAACAGTGGGCATGGTGAAACTCTTCATGGGGTGTGTTGGGTGGATGTGTACTGTGTCGGGATTGTAGCACTGAGACTCGTCTTCTTTAATCAACACCTCTGTGTGTTGCAGCTCAGCCATGCTGGAGGCCATGGGCAGCTCAGGGGCAGGCTGAGCCCGTACAGATTCTACACACACACACACACACACACACACACACACACACACACACACACACACACCTGGTTAGGTAATCATAGGTGTAATATTTTTATACTGTATAAACTGTATTTTTTATTCTCGAATTCCTAACCTTAACCCGAACCTTAAACTTAATCCCTAACTTTAACCCCATACCTTATTCCTAACACTTTTTAATTTCCATCCATTCCATTGCCAGCTTCCAGAATCACTTACATTGATACCCATACACACATCTCATTTCTCACCTGAAGAAGAGGGTCTATCTAAATAATGGCCAGAGGGAGAGGGCGTAGCCGGAGCCCTCAGACTGATCTGGTGATGGAGGTAACCACGTGGTGGAGGGTGATAGTGATGATGATGATGATGATAAAGATGGTCGAGAGAGTGAATGGGATGTGCACTAATAACAGCTGAGAAGGTGCAGGATAAACGAGGTGTGTCAACAACACAAGGATACAGAACTATGAGATATGTCACTCACTGGTTAGATGAACGGTAGAAAACAAATCGGTTCGAATGACAGGACATGAAGAGCGTTTAATTACGATCGGACAGCAGAGGCACAGCATCACAGAAAAATCGTAAGTTTATTCAATCATTTAAGAGATTCCTCTGAGCTTACGTTGTGAAGGTTGGGAGTCAAAGGGCATCATAATGTTGGGTCTTAATCCCCGTCTTCCTGCTAGTGTAGACACACTGTCCTCAACCTCATGACCTGTTAATACACCAACATAAACAATTCAGAGAAACAGGAAGGGACATACAGTATAAATATACAAGAATATACAGTTTATATACAAGAATGTTTTTATCAGTGGTCAAATGTTAATACACATAGTGGATTAATTACACACAATATAGCTAGATAGTAGATAGTAAACACCACATGTGTTTTCCTTCTCCAAAACGTTGCCACAAGCACACAACTGTCTCAAATGGATTTCAGATTGCAGCCTAGGAGTATTCCTTCCCTGGAACAATTCAAAAATATCTTTTGCTTTCGGATCATTTACAAAAACTGGAAAAACAATGTGGAGGAAAAAGAGGAGTGGCCTCATCATCATTATCATCACTTATTTAATGACGTTCAACTCACATTGACAGGAGCAAATTCAATCTATCTGCTTACATGGCAGATGTTAATACATTATCTGATGCTGAGCCCTGACTCTGGTTCCAATGTTTAATATATTCCGCTGAAGACTTGGCCACTTTGATAACTCAAATCAATTCTGGTGAACAGGTAGAACGTTGACAGAGATAAAGTGTTATGTTAACAATTTTTATACAAAATGATCAACCCACTTTTATCTTGACTCACTAAAAGCAAGTCATCACTACCAGGAAATGAGTGTGTGTGTGTTTTCTCCTTTGGACTTTAACCTTTAGTCACTTGGCATTTCTGCTGGCAAAAATAGTTACACTTAGCCACAGAGTTTAGCGAAACTCTTATTTTGTCTTGATATAATCAGAACACTTATTCTACTGATTTCTCATGCTGTTGTATGTTAACCACAGACACGCTCGCCCTCCAGACTGTTTGTGAGATACCTCGGTATGTGTTTTGTCTTTGGTGTGCAGTGTCTAGGTTGGAAGGCTCGTGTGTGCTGCGGGGGATGGGTGTCTCTGTCATCATCACGTTCGAGTCAGGCGATTTGTCTATCGACTTCATTTCTAAGCGTTCATGATGAATCCACAGGTCTGGAGGTTTCAGGTCTTTCGAGGTGCTTTTATACTTGTGAGAAGTATTACTGGACTTACTTGCAGCACGTTTCCTATGAGCAAGAAATAGTGATCATTTTCTTTATGGCTACATAAAAGGGTTTGGTATTAATGTATTTCCTATATGGGTGTAGAGAGGACAGGTGTAAAAACTCACTTTTTCTGATGAGAGTTGGAGTGGCGTGTACACAGGACTGCCCCCACAATCACAGTGATGATGGTAAACGCTCCCACAGAAACTATGACGATAATCACCAGGACATGATTCTCTTGGCTGCCTGTTATTCCTGGCTTATCTAATAAAGAGAAAACTTGATTTTTCGGAAAAGTAATACATTTTCACACAATTAACACTATCAATTCTGGACAAAATGGTTGTTAGGTTGTTTAATACACAAAAACCCCCCACAAATTTCAATTGTCTTTTTTTGTAAAAGCTGTTTTCTATTTTCTTCTTCTTCTCCTTCTCTTTCGGCTGCTGCCGTTAGGGGTCACCACAGATCACTCTTCTCCACACTACCCTGTCCTCTACATCTGTCTCTTTCAGTTCAACCACCTGCATGACTTCCATCACCACATCCATAAACCTCCTTCTTGGTCTTCCTCGTTTCCTCCTGTTCGGCATCTCCATCCTCAGCATTCTTCTACCAATATACTGCATGTCCCTCCTCTGCACATGTCCAAACCATCTCAACTTAACCTCCCTCCCCTTGTCTCCAAAACATCCTACATCACAGGTGTCAAACTCAGTTCCTGGAGGGCCGGTGTCCTGCAAACTTTAGCTCCAACTTGGCGCAACACAATTACCTCTATATGTCAAGTATACCTAGCAAGGTCTTGATTATTTGGTTCAGGTGTGTTTAAATAGGGTTGGAGCAAAACTCTGCACGACACCGGCCCTCCAGGAACGGAGTTCGACACCCCTGTCCTACATGCACCGTTCCTCTAATAATCTCATTTCTAATCCCGTCCATCCTTGTCACTCACAATGAATTCATTTTCACCTCTAGCTCCCCCTCCTGTTTTTTTTGACAACTCCTATAAAAGACCCCTGGAAATCTTGCTGACTTTAGGGGATCAAATTGTAAGGGGGACTACTCTGGCTGTTGACCACAGGAGGGCGACATCGCCAGAGTACTGAGCTCCAGCTTCTTCTTCCCCTATAATCAGGCAATTAGGAAATCAGGCAATTAGGTAATTAGGCAATTAGGCGTGGCCACCCTATATAAGGCCAAGTCACTAGAACTCTTTGTGAAGTATTGTTTCTCCAAACCTTCCTGAGAATGTTAACCAACCTTCTATCTTTGACCTTTCGACTATTGGACTGTATCTCGTTACCCCTTCGTCTACCTTTTTGGATTTGTTCGTTATCTACTCTTTTGTCTTCGGACTAATAAACGTTTGTGAGTACTAAACGCTGTATATCTGCATTCATGGACTCGGCAAACAACCGGGCTTCTCAGCCCTCACACAAATACTGATTCCATTCATTCAAATGAAAATCAATGTATATCATTTTGAAATGTGTTTTTCTGGATGTTTTTGTTGTTATTGTGTCTCTGACAGTTTCAATAAACCCACCGTAAAAGTTATTATATCATTATACACACTGATCAGTTCTTTTTCATTGAGCAAACATACATCGCCTGGGGATCAAATACTTTATACTCAATATTTATGAGAGAGATAGATTAGTAAAAGGTTTGCATGAGTGAAAGTGTGTGAGAGAGAATATAGTAAAAAGAAGAGAAAGAGAGCAAGACAAAAGCAATAGCAAGAGAGAAAGACAGCGAAGAAAGAAAGAAAAAGACTTGCATATAAAAGCAGGTAAGTAATTACCTAAGGAAGACTTAAATCCATGATCTGGCAGAGGAGAACGTCCACCTGGCTTCCCCAAAAAGCCTACTGACAGGATGTTACAGAGTTAGAAACAGACCTTGAAACCTTATGAGAGCAAAAAGAACAAGGGATTTCAACATAGAAACGAGAGATATAGACGGGCAGCTGAACAGTTACCTTGATCGCTTGACATTTTGTCCGAAGGTTCAGCTGGAGGAAGAACACAACAATCATTAAAATCTTTGAACAACTACAATACAATACATGTTTAATTTTTTTTGACAGATTTTCTACCAGATTCTTATTCCCAATATTGACTTTATAAGTTCAGCTGTAAGCGGCTCTCTGAATGGTTCTCTTGTACCTTTGGGTGTGCGGAAGTGCACCGTGTCTGCGAGTGGCCCCATGCCTTTTGAGTTGCGAGCCTGGATCTTAAAGTAGTAGTTAGTGTCTAGCGTGAGCTCCTGGATTTGATGGGTCAGTCTGTTTCCCATTACCGGTTCTACAACCCAGTCGTGAACCTCTGCATTTGCATCTGTACTGTAGTAAATGATGTAGCCTGGTGTAAACGAGTGGAGAACAATCAAGATCAAATCACAGCAAATTAATTACTTCTAATAAAGCAACTGTAGGGAAATATATGTAATTTCTGATGTTGTTGTCATGTTCAGATTTAATTTTGTACCTGTGATTTTGCCATTGGCCTCTGATGGGGGTTGCCAGTTGATATTGATGGTGCGTGGACGACCTTCTTTACTCACCACTGTGACGTCTTTAGGTGCCGATGTGGGAACTGAGGAAACAGAAATTATTTGGCCAGGGGTTTCACTTTCACTTTTTTTTCTTTTTTTTTACAAAAAGTCGGATGTGGCAACCAGGTCAAATAAAAAAAAAAGAAATAATTTTGTTATCTTTCTTACGAGTCTCCTGGGTGGTGCCATGAGCGGTCATGCTCCATGTGCTGCTGCGCCGCCCCTTGGTCACCATGACCGAAAACTCATATAGTGTGTTGGGCTTCAAATTTGTTACCGTGTATGCTAAAGTGGTGGTGTTGGCAACCTGTAGAGAGCCAAAATACATAACCGTCAAGTGAAATGTTGAAATATATTAATCCAGGCTATCTAATGATTTTTAAACAGCTTGATGTTTTTATATAATTTGATTGCAATTTTTGCACTTGCCCACCAGGGGGAACTATACACCTTTTAAAAAAAAAAAGATGTCCTACATTATATTACCTTATACTTGGTGTTGGCTGGGATGTTGGTCTTCCAGCGAACTGTGTAATATCTGGAATCCATGATCTTCTGGTTCTTGGACAGTGAGTTGTCAGCCCAGGAGACTTTGACGGCATCATGGCTGATGACGGATGCCTGGACGCCCACCGGGGGGAGCATGGGTGAGGGCTCGGGTGCTGGGGTGTGAGGGGTATGATGATACATTTGAAATAAATCAGTATCTGGTTCTATGGGAGCTGGCAGCAGCAAATATGATATTTAAACGTGCAAAAATAAAACCAAACAAAACATGGAGAAGCAATAAGACAAGCAATGGATTAAAAACATGATGAAAAAAGCAGGAAAAATGCAGGGTGGTATATAGAAAGGGTGGTATGAATACAATGTCAGGAGGGCAAAAAAGAAACAAGAGAGACTGTTAGAAAAAAAAAGAGAATCCTCCATGATATAAAGTCAAAGACTTTATTCAGAATTGCATAATCTCACAGTCTATAAATACAAGGAATAATCCTGTAATACTGAATGATACTGAATAATACGGTAAATGAGATACAGGCAAATAGCCTAAAAACTAACCATATCAATACATTTGAAATGATGAGTATTGTATACCTGACTGGGGCCTAGTGATGGCGCTCTCGTACAGAGGTATTCCTTCACCCATGTTGTTGAAGGCCTTCAGCGTAATCACATAGTGTGAACTTGGGTCTAGACACAAACCAATAATTGAATGTCTTATTGCACAACTTTCTATGATATTCAGTTCCTCCTTTAATTTAATGCCTTGTTTTATGCTGTGGCTTTAAGCTTGGCTTGTTTGGTTTGATTAAATGGACACTGGTGCGATTACCTTACATGTACATTTACAGCATTTTGGTAGACACTATTATCCAGAGCTATTTCCATTATATCAGTTTTTGTACAACTGAGCAATTTGGGGCTAAAGGCCTTGCTCAAGGGCCCACAGTGGTTGCTTGGCAGAGCTGAGAATCGAACCCCTGTCTTTCTGGTAGCAGTCTAATGCCTTAACCACTAAGCTACCACTTCCCCTTACCTAGCTAGGACGGTTCATCTGAGTAAGCATAAACGCTGACAGCCCAACACTGATCATATTGATGTTCCCTATCAAACTGTTGCGGTTCGTCTGAAACATGGACCAAATAGATCGTATCATCAATCAGGATGTAATATCAAAACGCTTTCAATGGGCAGAGTATTTAAGCATAACTACCCGGTTCATCGTATCAAAGGAGCTTTGTCCAATATCCATAAAAGTTCGTCTCATTGCAGCAGATTAAATCCTGGAGCTGTTTTCACCATTTCAGAACTTTTCATCTTTTAAAAGTAAAACCATACACCAAGTGTTTTACAAGTGTGCCCAATCCAGCACACCCTGTTGTCTCAGTTCTGTCACTAAATATATGCCTCAATAATCGGCTAATCAGGCATAAAACGCATTCCTACGCCTTTATATTCCTTATCTTTATTTTAACTGTCAGAAATGCGAATATGAATACTAAGCGGACCAGAACCAAACATATTCCTTTCCTTTATTGTCCACACAAAATTAACCAAAGGAAACCTGAACTACAAGTGTGAACACAACCTCAAAGTCAGTACCTTAAAGAAATTTACAAATATGCCTTAATTAGTTTTAATAGACCGATAGATAAAAGTAAAGAGCTCACCCAGGTTTTCAATGTTGTAGTAGCGTTGTTTGTAGTCCACTTTAACGGTCTGCGAGTGAGGACTACCGATCCCATAGCCGATGCTGTAACCTCTCACCACAATGTCCTGGTTTTCTGGAGGTGTCCAACTCACTACGATGCTATTTACCAGCGGACGCACGTGCAGTGAACTGGGCACTCCAGGTACGTGAGACTCTGGAACATAATGTATTAGGAGTCAGCAGGTGATTGCAGCATGTGCTTGCATCCCAGTGGGCTGCAGTCATTTACAGATTTCTGTAGAGCTGCCGGGTAAAAGTGTCTATGATTGGAAGTGCCATGCAGGTAACACAAAACTGAAAAATTTAATCAGAGCTAGAACTGCTGCTGAGCTATACTAAATTCTATGGAAAAAATATTCCTCTGAATATCCTAGGAAAAAAATATAGAAATGTATTGCTCTTGAGTTTCTTTTTATGTAGGCGGTGTTATTTTACAATCTGGTTCGTTTTCTCTGACCTCTCCTGTCAACCCTTTTTTCCGTTTTTTTTTTTTCACTTTTCACCTTAAAGACCACTGTGTATAAAAATCTCAGAAGGAGTTCTTAAAATAATAAAAATATGATTTAGCAATGTTTTTTCTTTCTTCTGATGTTTCAGGTGAACATTATCTGATACAAAACCGTGTGGCTGTCATTAATTAGATGTTGGTGACAAAGTTCGTACATTCATTCATTCATTCATTCATTCATTCATTCAATGTCAATGGAATAGGCTCAATTATGGAATTTGCAGGTAGGAAAAAGAATGAATGAATGAATGAAACAAATTGTACATTGCACTTTATTATTCTTTGTGGCGTCAACTTTTATCCAGCATGCACACACTGCAAACATGTGGTGGCAATGAAAACTGAATTCATTCATAAGATGTGACCATAAAGATAATTTACCATAAAGTATATTGTAAAAAAAAAGTGAGATTGTAGGAGAAATGTTCTATTTATCAAATTTTATAAGCTTTCTGACAAATCACACTACTATAAACAGAATCACACAGCAGATCCCACTGCTGATACATGCAACACTGCTGTCAGATTCAGGAAAGATCTTTGAGTTTTATAAACTTACAAGCAGAGGAAAAAAGCTCTGAATTATTTAACACATCCTTTAGTATTGATGAGCTACCATCTAGCCATGTGCCTTACTTGATGTGTTTAATAAAGTTGATCTCTCTTATATGCCAGACAAACCAACACACTGATCGAGAACATGAGACCTGATCTTATATCTTGTCAAGGTGAAAGCATCAGCAAAATCTTTGCAGACTTCTGCTGTCAATGTGTAATATTCATTCATTCATTCATTCATTCATCGTCTAACCCACTTGGGTCATGGGGGTCTGCTGAAGTCTATCCCAGCACACAAAGGGTGATCGGCATGGGTACACCCTGGACAGGTCACCAGTTTATCGCAGGGCCACACATTAATGAACAACCACTCACACACAGACTTTTTCCTCAATTTAAAATCACCAAAATCATCAAAAACCCACAGAAGTGCAGGAAGAGCGGGGATCAACGACCTTCTTTTGTAAGACGAACGTGCTAACCACTACACTACTGCATCGCTCCAATGTTTAATATATTTCTGTTTATAGCATTTTAATTATGCTCAACAGTTTTCTTACCGTCCAGGTCATTCTCAAATGTCTCAGCAGAAAGCCACTCAGTGGCCGGACCACTGCCGTTTACCGTAATGGCAGACAAACGTAAGGAGTACTCAGTTCCTCTTTCCAAACCTACAGAATGAAAAAGCCAGATTAGCAATCACTCGATTTCCTATTTTGTGAATGCTCTATTTAATATCCCATTTCTGAGTTTAAAGTTTTAGCCATGTATATCAATTCATGCTCTGTTCTGTTCTGTTCAGGCTAAGTCTGCTAACTTAGTCTGGAAATAAACTGGTGACCATCACACTCTGGCCATAAATGAGATATAAAATGTCTGTAGTTGTTTCAAATATATGATTGAACCTACCATCGATAAGATGAAAGAGTTGATTAGTTAGGATTTCGGCTGCATCTCCTTTCCTCCCAACTTTCCTGTAACGGATCTTATAACCTGTCAACTCCCCATTTTGGGTATCAGCACTGGGAGGCTGCCAGCGTACCATAATGCTCTGTATTACAAAACAAAAAAGAACAAGATCTAAAAATGAGCGCAAAGTCATAATCAAATTCACAAAAAGCCTCAAGTAAAAGCACGGTAGGAGATATTCCAATTCATTCTTTCACTTATTTCGTGCTCTTCTTAGATGATTACTGTTACACTTAGCACGTCTCACATCAACACAATGATGCAGACGGCACAGGATAAAAATATATTTTTTTAAAAAATATGTTTGATATTGCTTTATATGGTACAACTTATAGAAGCTTTCTTTATCTATATTTAGACACATGTAATCTAAAGCAGACATTGTACCTAACTTGAACTAGCCGAAATACACTAATGAACAATTTATTGTCGCCTACATAATTATACACAGAATAGAATGCTTTCTATAAATAGCCATGCTTAAAAAGATTATATAAAGATCATAAGATCTAAAAAAAAATAAAATAAAAAAAATAGAACAATATCAGCAAAAATTGTAAGTGCAAGTTCAATGAACTATTATAGGTGTGCAAGAAAAAACCAACAACACATTATTAAAATTGTTGTGCAGAAAGAAAAGAGGCTAGTCTAGGCTGTTCTAAGTGTTCTGGTTAAAGCCTTGGTCAAGTAGTTCTTAAGCAGGATAAAATATGCAAAGAAGTCTGATCAGATCAACAGCTGACCGCATGAGGAAGGTGCTAGCATCTGCTAAGAGGACTTGAGTACCATTTAAATTACTGGTGTACACTAGAGTAATAATAAATACGCTCTAAAACATTTCTAGGTATTCACTAGGGGCAATTTAAACACAGTTCCATATCTAATTATCAGACAGCTGTTAGAAACCTGCACCCACAAGATTCGGTCCCACTTCCCACAAAAATACAATATTTGTATATTTTTTTCTGTCCTTGCCAGACAGTATTCAATTTTGTTCCACTTCTGCTTGCAAAATCTTTTTATTTCTTATTTCCACTAACCTGTTTCTCTTGCTTACCTTTGGAATACAAATAAAAAAGAATCAGAATGTTGTGCTTTTAGAAAAAGGCTCAACCACCACACTGAATTAGATAAGCTTGTCATTCATCTATCTTCTTACATGCTTACCCGTCACAGGGGTACGCTGGCAAGAGGCGGGGTTCACCCTGGACGAGTCGCCAGTTCATCTCAAGGCCACACATAGACAAACGACCATTCACACACACATTCACTCGTATGGACAATTCAGAATCACCAATCGACCTAATCTGCATGATTTTGGACTGTGGGAGAAAACTAGAGTAACCGGAGGAAACCCATGCAAGCGTGGGGAGAATATGTAAACTAACCACTATGTCAATGCGCCGCCCCTGGTTATACATCTATTTTTTTATATAATTAATGCATAACATGCTTTTAAATAATATGGGAATGTTATCTATATGCATAAATTTTGGCTGATGGAAGGAAAAGGAAACATTAAAGTGAAATTACAATATAGGGGCTGCTCTGGATATTCTTATTATATTATACCTAATTAAAACCAGCTAATAACAAGCATATTGTCATCACAGAAAAACAATTGAAACCTAATTAACAAATACAATTTGCTATATAAGCAATTTACCTTTGAGTTCTGCACTTCGAGGGAGATGTTCTGAGGTGCGGCGCCTGGAACTGCAACAACCAAAATTATTGTTATATTGACGGAACTTTATAATAAACCCCAATCATCACTGGATGACTTTTATCTCCATAGGATGTCATCTAAATATAAAACATTCACCACCACATGTTTTTCCAAAACCTTTCATTTAGATGCTAATTGGGATTGCACTGTGTTTAATTACGCTCAATTGCTATGTTGCCTAATGAAATATAAAGATATGAACACACACTGCAGGGGTAAATCACTGCTGCCGGTGGTGTTTGTAGAAAATGTGAAAGAAAACGTGTGTGTGTGTGTGAGAGAGTGAGTTCATAAAGGTTTTTCTTATTAGCTTTCTAATTTTATATTCTCTATTCCTTTCACATCTGTACTATAACTACCACCATGACACACTCTCCCGGTCTTTCCTAAGGTCCTGTAGTGATAACTTTTATCCACTTCTTCAGTCCAGAGTAATAATAAACTCAGCAATCAGTAAGAATAGAGGTTTGATGTAGAAAGCTATCCATAACAAAAGACATTTTATTACAGTTAGAAAGAGCTTAATACTTTAGAATATATGTAAGATATAGAGTTCCTTTCCTGCAAACGTATGCACATTATTAATTCAGCCAACACAAACAACTGAATTAACTAACAATACCATCAGACAGGGTGTGGACTATCAAGTCATCAGTAGATACTCCAGGTCCGTGTTTGTTGTATGCCACCACTCTGAAACTGTATTCTGTAAATTTCTTTAATCCTGTCATTGTGTAAGACAAACCTACAACATCCATGTCCTGGAAGAGAAAAAAACCCACAAGATAATTGAATAAACTTAAAATATACGCTCATACAAAGAAAAACACAGTCAGCAAGAAACAGACTCCTTCTTGCACTATGGAATCTATGCACAAAAATGTCCTCTGACATCTAATTCCAACATACTCACCTGTTCCACACCCTTCCCTTTCTCGCTGTAGTACACTTTGTAGGATTGCATCTCCCCGTTCCCCATGAGTGGTCTCTCCCAGGTCAAAGTGACAGTTGTAGGTGTAATAGAGACAGCCTGCAGGTTGGGTGCAGGTCCTGGTACCTGCACTGCAAAATGAAAATAAAGGATACTGAACACCAAATACACTTATATAATACGTTCCTATATTTCTCCTATATTGTTCAAGAAGAGCTTAGACAGAATCAATCATGACTCCATGCCATGACTCTATCATACTGACTGTTAGTCTCTAAGAAAATGTGAGCAATTGGGGGTTATGCTCAGGGGCTCAGCAATAGTACCTTGAAGATGCTGGGAATTGAAACCCGATCTCCTAATTAAACCTAAGCTACAAAATAATCGGTGACTTTGGTGTTTGGCGAATGATGCAGATTTTAACTTTAATTTCCTTATATTTTTCTAATGATTTTTAGTGAAAGTTGATATGGGTCCCCTACTTTACTTCCAGCCATCTACACCCATTTAAGTTACATTATGTAAATCTGAATTGAGGAAGGGTTATTGTTGAGCCTTTACACAGTTGAAATGTCCATAAAAATTTTATAATACTAAAAACTTGCAAAACCCAAAATGATAACTCAAATAGAAAAAGCTTCATTCTAAGATATGAAACTCCTGCATTTGCTCAATTCCATGTCGGTTTACTTGTTAGCTTGTTTTGAGTACACATGGACTCACAGAAGTGCACAGAAGTCCGGTTTGACTCTGAAGGAAAGGAAAGAAGTCTTGGCCAATTTTTTCTTTGCGGTGAATGCTATAAAGCAGTGTGTGTGTGTGTGTGTGTGTGTGTGTGTGTGGCTGTGTGTGCATGTGGCTTACCTTCAGGCTGGGTGGCCACTGTTAGAGGTGCTGAGCTTTCACCCAAGCCGTTCCTGTTTGACGCCACCACTCGGAATGTGTACTTAGTGTCCGGAATGAGGTTGTCAATGGTGACCTGCAGTTCTCCAGGAGCTGTTGCATTCTCAATCCGCTCTCTGTTAAAGGAGAAAAGGTGAGAAAAGTGTTGTTGGTGTAATAAAGATACTGTGTTGACATGTGCTGACTTGATAAAGCTTTAAATTGCATAGCTAAGTATTTGCTAAACAAGAAGTTCGCCTACTTTTTTGAAGTTTTGCAGCAGATTCGATTTCCTACCTGCTGGAGCCTTCAAGGCTGTAGAAGACAGAGTAAGTGAGGTTGTCTTCATGTGGCTCCGCTGGAAGCCTCCAACTGAGATTGATAAAGCGGGTGGAGACGAGCGAAGCCACAAGGTCACGCGGTGGTGATGGGATGGCGCCCAAATGCTCCCTGGAGTCTACATGGTCAGTAGTGGCACTGGTCAGTGAAGGGACAGGGGATGTGGGGAGGGCAATGTCTTGGGTACATCAGCACAGGGGAAAGGTGTAGGGAGACCAAGAGGGTAAATCATAGATAAAGGGATGGAGGAAAAGAGGACGAGAAAAACGGGAATAAAACGTAAAATTGTGACACACGTACACACACAAACACCAAAAAACAACAACACCACAAGCAGTCCACTGTATGAGACCAATGCAAAACTACAAAAGAAGTGAAAGTGCATGAGATGGAACTATCATGAAACGGATACAAAGTAGACCTGCATGCAGAAGGTCAACAATATCCAACAAGTATATTGCACAGAATGATGTAAGGTACTGTCTTCATATCAACACAACGCAAAACAAAAAAATTCAGTTGCTTTTGACATTAAAAATCAATTGTTTAAGAAAATTAGATACTAACAGTAGTAATACTGTAATCAAAAACATTGCTGGAGTTAATATAACAAAGTTGATCCAAATTGTTTATTCCTTGTATTGTAAATTTATGTCCTTAGTGTAAGACTTAAATTAAGCTGTCCATAACAGATCGGTCCTTATCAGCAGTCAAAAAGAAACTCTGAGCCAAGACGGGCACTCGACTTGCTGAATACTGACTGGCTTATTTTCTCTCCTGGAGGTCCAGCAGGCTGGAAAATGACCAGTGGTGAATACTCAAGGCAATTCATTATGCTCATTTGCAGCCGGATAACCAAGAAATGAAGTCACTCAGGCAGAGAGGAGAATCTTGTAGCAAAGATCAATGCAGCAACAGAGAAAGTGTAGAAAGGGATGTGCATAAGAACAACAACCGAGTATTGTGCTTGTAGAATAACTTTGCAAAACAAAATTGCGCTATGTTTTCCTCCCTAAGCAGGAGTGTGTGTGCTGGGGATTACCTTTTGTGTAGGCCATGTATTCATTCGCTGCATGAATGAATGTCGGTGCTAAAGCAGGGAGAGCGACAGCTACGAGATGTGGCTGCCAGTCTGAAGCGCCTGGCAACGAGATGCCTGTCTCATGCCAGCTGGACACTGTCACATGCCAGGATTACAAAATACAGCTACTTTCTCTCCTAGCATGATAGGCTATTAAAAGTATCTTTAATCTATCTTTAATAACAGCAAGCCCAGATTGCTAGATATCCAGAATTAAACGACTGTCAGTTTGTCTTAACAGAAAGTGCAAAGAGCTGCACTAGGTGAGAAACAAATCACTATATTTTTAGTTCTTACATTCTATTTATTAATATACATTATCTCACAATAATGCCTTTCGCCCTTGCGATGGACTGGCAACCTGTCCAGGGTGTACCCCTGCCTTTCGACCCCACGTGCAGTGAAATGGGCTCCAGCAGACCCCATGACACCAAATTAAGGAATAAGTGAAAATAAAATGAATGAATGAGCTATGCACCACGCTCCCTAAGATTCCCAAGTACTGGTCGACTAATCCGATACATAGTATTCCTCAAGACAATTGAACACCTAACTTTTCTTAAATATGTAGCAGCTGATATCTAATTAAAAAAAAAACACTTGTGTTTTTTTCTCCCAATAGTTTAGGTACTATTTTACAATTAGTTTGTGATTTAGCAAACCATAAATGATTGACTTAATTGACCAAATCTCAAAGGTTGAGATGTTTACATCTGTTTTGAAGATAACATTTTTCCCTTTTTGAGAGATATTTCATTTAAAAAACTTTTGACCGAGCCCTGACTATCTAACTTTCATATAAGTCATAGGCTTGATTACATTTTATTTTGTTTGCAGAATGTGGACAAGAAGTGTTTGAAATGATGTGATGATATATATTTTGTTCATTGGTAGTTAATAGCAGTAAAAGAGCATTAGTCTAGTTTCAAGTCTAAGTTTTAATGTCTATCTATAATGTATTTTAATGTTGGTAATGCCCATCCAGTTATCTATGTCTGGTTCTTGCAAAACACAAGCAACCCCTGCATCATATTTCCTCTCACCTCCCAAAAAACAGATGAACGCCTAACCACCAAAATTATACACACATATTTAAAAGGTCAGGGTCCCAGGGTGTAACAATCACTAAAAACGTCATAGATCAGCATGGATGAAAGAAGAGGCCAGAGAGTAGAGAGCAATGGACAAAGACAAAAATAATGCAAACCCAGCAGGTCTACCCACGTCACCTTACTGCACACTGCTTAATATTAGCAGTTTTATTTATTAATGGCGTTGAGAGACGGGTGGGTGCAAAGGATGATGATGGGTACACACCCTAATCATAATGCATCCCCACTCCATATAAACAGTGTTCGCCACAGGGCAGCGCTACAGTAGTGCATTAACCTCACTTAGTAAAGAGAAAGGAATGAAACAATCAGGAAATGAGTTCACAGGTGGAGTGTTCTTAAATGTTTGATAATTCCAATTGTGCTATAATAGAATAGTCTATTATTACAAATATGCTATTATTCATTTATTCATCTTCTAACCCGTTTATTCCCTAATTCAGGATCACATGGTTCTGCTGGTGTCTATCGCAGCTCAGATACTGCCAGAGGTGGGGGTACACCCTGGACGGGTTGCCAGTCCATTGCAGGGCAACACATAGACAAACAACCACTCACTCCCACATTCACTCCTATGGGCAATTTAGAATCACCAATCGACCTTCTTTTTCGTTTTTGATGGGGAGAACATGCAAACTCCGCACAGAATGATTCCCGACCCAGGAATTGAACCCGGGACCTTCTTGTTGTGAGGCGACCGTGCTATCTACTACGCCACTGCTTAAAAATATGGATATAGCATATTAGCATTTTATTATTTTTAAAGAATAATACAAACATGATGATAATTCATATAAGTGCAGCTCATAATCATAAAACCATTGCTTGAAAGCTTTTTCAAAAACATTATGAGCCTGTAGTGTCTGAAGAAAAGTCTTTAGTCTGGGACAAATACAAAGAGTGCACCTAAGGAACTGCAGTGTAGCATTTTCCCATCTGCCATAAACCTGTCTGATAGGTGACATCCACAAAAAACTGCAAGGGCTCCATAGAACAAATAGCACTTATAGAAAAGCTCAGTGATCTGAAACAAAACACCATATATAGCAGGTGACTCAGTGAAAAAAGGTCGATAGATTATATAAATACAATGATCCCTCGTTTTTCGCGATTAATGGGGATCAGAACCTTCCGCGAAAGCTGAAAAACCGCGAAGTAGTATTTGCGCCTAGGAATTTGTGTGTATGCGGGTTACTGTACAAGAATGTTTTAAATATGTAATCCACTCGTACTCTTATTGGTCAATGTCACACCGGAAACCAATCATGCACCTTTACAAGCCCGTGGTATGTACAGTACTCTGAGTCAACTCATCTCTTTGGTTGACATGCAGGTTTCCTTCTTTCTCGCGCATCAACATGAAACAACGCTCCTTTCCTCAATGTGGCTGCTGCTGACCCGCCAAGTACTGACGCCGCAAAACATGAAGCGCCAAGTGGCGAGGGAACACTGTATTACAAAAAAACATACTCCAAGATATGACGCATCCTAATCTTCTCTTTGTCTCAAACATGTTTTGACTGTATGAGTCTCATTGGTGCAAATAAAAACATATAAGAGCAACTTTTTAGAACAATTTTTTATTTGGTTAAAATTTAAGGTACGTTGTCTTGAGATGGATTTCTATGGGTTATGACTTGTTATTGGTTGGTATGTGCCTTGGAACTTTTGGTTTGGTCTTGTAGTCTTGTTTTGACTTTAGTTTGTACTAAAGTCCTGTTATTTTTTGGTATTTGATGGATTGAACTTATGTCTTGTTATATTAGTGGTTGGTTTTGGACTTCGTTTGGGGTCTTGTTTTAGATCTTAGTTTTTCTTTCCATTGGTTGGTATCTGTATTCATTCTGACATGGTTTGATTGGTGTAATTCTTGTTTGTTATCTTGCTGGATATTAGTCTCATTTTATTATCATGAAACACGCCTAAAAACACCAAGGAAATATGGACTATATATTCAGTTTAAACAAACCTTATAAAAATCTTGGTACAATAGAAGTTATATTATTTTAGAAAAAAAAAGCACACCAAAATATCAAAGATTACAAATCACTACAGTTCAGTGACAAAATGTTTTGAATCACTAAAGATAAAAAGCCACATTCAGGAAAACCGTCATTATGAGCATTATAGTTAGGAGTGTGCCAGACAGGATATTTGCCTAACCTGAAAAGCACAAAGAACTTTATTGCAGGAAAGGGAGGTGTTTCTGAAAATAAAAACCTCCTTTCCTATGGGAAACATAATGCTGGATAAATTTGACATTTAGTTTTTGAAAGCAGACAGGTGACAAACATCTAGCTAATAATAGCAGTTGGCCATCATTAGGGTGGAGTGTAATTTAACACTCACTCAACACTAAGGTCTGGGCATAGGTGGGGTTCTGAAATACTGAAGAAAAAACAGACATTATACAACAAACATCTGCCAATCTAAGCTGATACTGATTTTGTCCACACTGCAGAAATCAAAGCTGAGCTTATCAAATCTAGCCAAGTGGCCATTACCATTAGCAGTAATCCTCTGACTGATTGCTCATTGATGAAGTAGCAGTCTTTGGAATCGCTACCCCTGTAGAACAAGAAGCATTTTGACAAGAACGGATTGCGGATTGTTACTCGCAATCATGATCAACAAGATGAAAGAAAAAACTGGGTAGTTTTAATGATTTCCCGGGCTCAGATTCAGACAAGATTTTTTTGCAATTATCAAACGCACCCTCCATTGCACCCTAAATGGTACGCGTCTGATGAGCGTTGTATTAGGTGATTATTAAATGTTTCACTAACACATTCCTGACACTTCACCAGAAATGACTTAACAGTCATGGATGTGATAAATGTGTTACTTATTCCATAATATTTTCATGGATTTATTTATTTTAACTTTATTTAATAACTTATTTTATTAACTAAATTAGAGAGCGGGCAGCACAGTAGTTTTGTGTAGCATGGGTTTTCTCTGGGTACAACAGTTTCCTCCCACAGTTCAAAAACATTAGATTCGTTGGTTGCATTTGATTTATGGTGACTTGCATTTATCACAATTTTGGTTCAAAATGAACAATTAAGGGATACAAGCTTTTGCTAGTTCCCAGCAGTGGCAGCTTGGTGGTTCTGGAAATGGTCATGGTCTTTCTGATCCAAGCCCCAAGCTACCATTTGCACATTTTGGTTGCTGTTAGTCATAGTTGTATGCCAACAGAAACTTTTTGGTGATTCTTAAGCTCTTTAAAGATACCACACTCCGAAGGAGAAATGTTTTTATGTTTCAATCAAAAAAACAACTATACAATGACTTCAAGAACTGGACTGAACTGGACACTACAAAGTGTGTGTATCCCCTTTATAGTCTCTTCAAATAATAAGATAGATGACTAACACTAAAACATTAAAGCACAAAAAAGACGCTATTAGGCATTGATACTCGCCGATCATTCAGATGCAGATTTACACTCTCACAGACAGAAGTGTAAAAGGTGCTAATATATCGCTCAGTAGTGTAAATGAGACACAGCACATAGTGCTAATTAGCGAGAGAATTTAAATTAGACATTGAGTAGTAAAGCCACTAAAGGCTGCAGTATATCTCTGCCTAGAGACTCTCAGCGTAACAGCTAGGAACCAGCATGTAGTAGACTTCACACACACAACAATCAATGCAGTGCCACTCGCACCTCCAATGTGCTGTACAAGTGCGAAAGCATGTGTTTGTGCCTTGACTGTGTGTGTGTGTGTGTGTGTGTGGAGTCTGTGCAGAGTGACAATAGCAAGGGGAGAGCCGGGTACTATAAAAAAGGAAAGGCAAGAGAAGTGTGTCAGAGAACGAGAGTGAACAGAAAGTGCATCAGGAGAGTGGGTGTGTGTGTGTTTGGAAATAACTGTCTGATCATGTGGGTGAAAAGGAAGTGTGTATCTGCATGCAGGTTTGACTTAGCTTTAAAAGATTTCCCTTTACTCACAAAGACCCAAACGCTAATCCAGTATGACAATACTGACAACGCTTTTGCACAAAGTCTATGAGCTCCATGCAATCAATACCTGTATATGAGTCTGACTGCCAGATGTATATATACTTTTAGCCATATTAAAACTAGTAGGAGTACGAGTGAGAATAAGTCTGTGCTCAATTCTAAGCATGATTAAAAAAAAAAAAAAGATCGCATTAGAAGCCACAAGACAACAGTCAAAGACAAATGCCCTAATGGCCTGGAATGTGACTGCAGTTCTTACCCAGGTCCAGGATAATGAGCTGGGCACTGGCCTGGGTGTTGCCAACCTCATTCTCAGCCACACACTGATAAAAACCTTCATCAGACTTCACTAGTCCCAAGACCTGCAGATCATGCTGATTCTTGAAGAGACAGAGACAAGAATATTTTTCATCATCATCCTCATCATCATCATATGAATGGCAAAAAACAGGATGTGGGCTTTCACAGAAGACTATGGATTTCAAAAGTCAAAGTTGTGAATGATAATGATGCAGACAGACATTATAACAAGGACACAAGTTCTCTCGTAAGAGCTCTCGTAATCTGGTGAATACTACAAGTGCAGTAGAGGGTGGTCAGCATTTATGCATAAAAAAAAATCACAGAAACTCTGTTGACATTCAACATTCCAGAAAGCATTAAAGTAGAAATAAACATATTTGAATCCTTTTTTTTTACATACCACTATTTTAAAGTAGTCACTAGGGATGACGGCATCTCCATTCTTCACCCACTTCACTATGGGGGCTGGAGAACCCACAACATCGCATTCAAAGATAATGTCCATGGCTTCATGAGCGTACATGCTCAAGGGTTTCTTTACGAACCAAGGGGGAACTGGATAATAAAGAGAAAAATTAAAATCTATAATAACAACTCGGTTTCAACA
The DNA here is from genome assembly GCA_026260255.1 of Pseudolaguvia tuberculata. Lineage (NCBI taxonomy): Eukaryota > Metazoa > Chordata > Actinopteri > Siluriformes > Sisoridae > Pseudolaguvia > Pseudolaguvia tuberculata. Next base: position 9,650,721 of record JAOTRA010000008.1, on the reverse strand, counting down.
AGTACAAATGTTTTATTCTCAATATAATCTATTTAAAGACTCGACAACTTTCAAATTAAATGTAACATCTTTTAATAATGAAAATGAAAATTAGTTATGGATATACAGTTGCTTGCACATGGGTATATAATAGACAGTGTTGAGAAAATGACATACAGAGTTATATACCAAACTCTAGCCCCTTACCAAAATGAAGGAGCTGAACAGAACTGTTTTCCAGTATCGATGTGGTTCCAGTTTATAGAGTGGCAATAACATTCTGAGTATAGTTTTAACTATGTTAAACAAATGTTCAATTAGTATAATCTGATATATAGTGAGTTACCTAATTTCTGACTTCTATTTACCCCTATAATGTTTCACGTCCTTCGGCTGCTCCCGTTAAGGGTTGCTACACATTCGACTACGCTGGATGCCCTTCCTAACGCAGCCCTCTCAATTATACGGGCTTAGAACCGGCACCAAGGTGCACTTGCTTGTAATAGCTGGGATTTTATTGACAATTTCGACTCACCAATCCGCCTAATGTAGATGTTTTTGGACAATGGGAGGAAACCACAGTACCCGGGGGAAACACACACAAGCGCGGGGAGACTCTGCCGAGTAAGTGCAAAGAATCACTTTGAACCCGGGACCTTCTTGTTGTGAGGCGATCGTGCTATCCACTACACCAAGCCACCCTACTCCTTAAACATTATAATGGAATTATTTCAATGATAATCCACTTAATTAAACATCAGTGTGGAGTGTAACATTGCAAAAATTAAATGTTACTTTTGCCTGTAGAGCCGAAGGGAGCTGAGGTAAAGAGTTTTTCAAAGAGAAAAAAAAATATGCCACTCCTCAGAAATCACATCCAACAAAGGGTTTTTAGCTCTGGCACAACATGCACCATGTCTAGCAGGCAGACTTGAAAACCCTTATTAACAAAAATGAAGTGTATTTAATAGTTGCTTTGATCTGGTAAATGAGTCTCTTAAAAGGAAAAAACCATTCATATGACTGACAGTTTGGAGTTGACCTTCTTTGACTACATTTCATACAGAACATCGGAAGATCAGAGAGAAGATGAAGATATAAATTTTTTAATTATCACAAATGTTATTAATTCATTAATCGTCTAATCCATTTTTTCCCTGCTGGAGCCTATCCCAGCGCACATAGTGCAAAAGGCAAGGCTACAGGTTGCCAGTCCGTTGCATGGCCACACATACACAAACAACCACACATTCTTGCACTCACTTCTGTAGGCAACTGTATACCAATTAACCTGCAAATGTTTTTGGGGAAGAAACCGTAGTACCCAGAGAAAAGCCATTGAGATGAGGGGAGAACATGCAAACTTCACCCAGAAAGGCAAGGGGGTCTTTCAGAGTGAAGTTTGCATGTTCTCCCCTCAATCGAACCGGGGTGACTGTGGTAACCACTATGCCATCATTTAAAAATATGGAAGGTTTTTCAATAAATAATACATTCACATATGCACCTTATTGCACTAGAAAGCAACAAATACAATCAACATTTAGTTCTTCTTTACAAAATAGTACATGAATCACATAAAATAAAATAATTAGAGATCGTATTGCTGAGGGAGCAAATCTAATCAAATTCCAACCTTAATAATTATTCTATATTAACATAACCAAGAACACAGTTAAGGTCTTTGGAATATTTTTATAATATTATCAAATGTTCCAACCTGGTTATTTCTTAATTTGGAGCCACGAGGGTCTGCTGGAGCCTATCCCAGCACACATAGGACAAGAGGCAGGGATACACCTTGAACAGGTCACCAGTCCATTGGGGGTCACACATAAACAAACAACCACTTACTCATACTCACTTTTATGGGCAATTTAGAATCACCAATTGACCTAACGTATATGTTTTTGGAGAACATGCAAACTCTGCACAGACTCCCAGGCCGGGAATTGAACCCGGGAACTTCTTGTTGTGAGGCGACCGTGCTAACCACTACGTAACTGCACTGCCCATCTGAAATTTGATTTGTATATAAAGAAGCTTCTTCTCCTTTCGGCTGCTCCCGTTAGGGGTCGCCAAGAGCGGATCACTCTTCTCCACATTACCCTGTCCGCTACATCTGCCTCTTTCACCCCAACTACCTCCATATCTTCCCTCACCACATCCATAAACCTCCTCT